>JAQFYM010001681.1:0-30429 GCA_034694785.1 Agrenia bidenticulata | reverse complement strand
ATTAATAAATATGATAATCCATATGAACTCTATCACTAACGAACGGGCCTCTGGTAGCTGCTTGGAGTAGGTTTTAATCACCGATATACAAGCAGCCTGTATTCAGCTCTTGTGGTTTTTGTCTCTGTTACGTACTTGTCAGTTATAGTTCGATTTTATCTTATTCTGTACGATACACTAAATTGCTAATGCATTTAGATAGATAATTGTGTTATCAAGCTTCGAACATGGCATTTTCTCGATTAAAATTAAGCAGCAATTGAATGACGTATTGAGTATGGTAGTCGGTAGATATACTTGATTGGTTTCTTTAGTAGCCTTGTCACGATTACGACTACACATATGCACATTTAACACAAAAACTGTTTAGATTTTTATAACTTTATTCTGAACTTAAAGGGTAATAATATTTACAATTACTGTAATAACTGCTCTAAAGAATTTGCCTCCAGACAAATGTGAATATGATTCTTCAAGACATTTTTTGCATTCAGTTTTGCACCTTCAAATATGAATAAACTAAAATCAAGGCTATGCAGGAGCTCCTTGAAGTTGGAGCTTATACAGAATACTCTGCAACTTTTTGTATGATATTATTTTATTCTACCTTTCCAGTTATTATGAAACTTGTGTTATGCCTTCGTCTCCCAGTGAGTTATTGATCAGTAGTTGGTAAAAAATTGGTCGAAATTGTGAAGATATTTTTTATTTACTAATTCATTTAGTATTGAACTTCAGTTTATGCTAGAATTTACTCATTCAACTCATACACAATCGGCTAATGCCTCCAGTGCGTGTTTGTCTCCCCGAATAAAAGAACTTTTAAAGAGATTGGTACGAATAAATCAAAGCCTCAACTTCAAAGAGTTAAAAGTCTAAACGACTCCAGTGTATAGTGAACGTTTGGTTAAGCAAAAAATATTCTAAGTCGATATTCAAAAAATTGGTTAAACATGACTGAATCCTCGGAGATTAAAGAAATGGCCCAGGCCGGAAAGCAATTGATCAAACCAATTGACGATAAAAAATTGTACGGAGATTTGAGAAATGTGGAGGTCAAGGGGGAAAGTGTACCCAATGGGTTGGAGCTGCAGAGGGAGGAGAGATGTGTGTCCAAAATTAAAATCGTGTGGTCATTCGTCAGCTTCTGGATTTCGTTGGCAGATGTGACCGTTATCCTCTATCTTTCTTATCTTCACTTTCATCACAGTTCTGACTTCATGGCTTGGCTCATGCTTCTTCCCATTTTGTTCAATTTCATTGGAATATTTACCTTTCTCTCAGAGTAATTTATATTACTATTGATACGTAGATCAGGAAACTAAAGATGAGCCATGAGTTAAAACATGTATTCATAATGATTTCCAGTGACAATGAAAGGCGAGAAATGGAATCCTTGGGCTGCCATCGGTACAAGAACTTTATGTTCTTTCCCGTCTTTGGCCCCACATTCAGGTAAGGTCTTAAATTAGATTGTGGATACAACTATTGAATGAGTTAATTATTCTTGATTCTTAAAATGCTACTGAAAGTTCCTTGAAACTTTTTGCCTACTCGTTGGAAGAAAAAAATGCAGAAAAATTTGAGAGACTCGAGTCTCTTTTGACAAGGATGAAGCAGTACGAAAGTTTTTTTCGAGCCGCTCCAGAGGCTTTTATTCAGATCTCTTTTCGAATCATTACGTGGTCAAGGACTGAAGAATTTCATGCTGAATGTAAATATATTATGATTCCAGAAATTACAAAAAATATACATTAGTTTGATAGGTAATTGTTGATATCACTGCTTTCTAATCAATTTTTTTACAGATCACTGGACAAGCCTTTGTCTAATACTTTGTCTATTCGCATTAGCCGAATCAAATATGTACGGCCCAGTTCTTTCCTATTATCACATGTTCAAACGAATAACTACAAAGGATGCCTGGAGGATAGAACACATCGGTTATCCCTGGAGAGTTGGGCTATTTTTTTATAGCTTTTTATCCTTAGGTAAATCAAATCAAATTAATTTGATCGATTGGACTCTATAATCCACCCTTGGGAATTATTTTTAAACAGTTTTCTCCTTCGGAAATAGAATTTTTCTCAATGAGAAAAACCCTGTAAATGATCGTTATCGATTGTACCAGTATTTGAATAATTATGACCCTCTTTTTTAACCAGTTGTACTGTTTATTAGACAGAAAGATGAGACTAATATGCCATTAAAATATTTGTTTAATTTTCTAGCTTCGAGAATCTTTGCAGACGCAATACTCAAAGCCACAGCATGTTTCTACTTTCACGACGAGTCGTTCGGTGAAGTGATGGTAGTGTGCTTTCTCTGTCAATTTGTCCTTCGTGCAGGAACGTATGCAATTTACAACTGTTTCCTGGGATCTAGAAATGATAAGATAAAAATCCAAGACGAAGGTGTCTACGGAGCTTTCACATACTCCTGGAGATCCCTTTTCATGAGTTTCGACTTCCACTCCCGTTGTATCCCAGTCTTCTTGGGGTTCTACTTTGAAAACTTTTTGATGATTACTTGCTCTTATGTTGTCATGTATTGGAAAGTTGAATGGGTAGACTTGAATGAAAAATATATTTACCATATTTATTCATTCATCTCTTTAAGTGCTGCCTTAGCTGCAATTTTTCTTAAAGTGTTCCTCTGGAGAAAGTGGCAAAGAAGACAAAAATCAAATAATAGAGTGGCGTCTCCTTAAGACGACTCTGACTAAATGATTAAATTGGTAGTTCAAAGATAAGAATAAATACTCATTTGGTTAATTTGCATTTTTAACTGCCGAAGTTTTGTCAAAGATATTTTAAATAATGATGCCTATTGACTAAATCTTATATTTCTAACGGTGAAGTGTAATAAATAACCTTAAAAAATAGAAAACGTTTTCACTGAATACAACGATAAATTAAGTAAACATTTTAGAGGTAGTTGCATCTTGCAGGAAATTCCAGAAAATCCCCATCGTCGGTAGCTTCATCCTTGAAAGATATAGACGAAGAATTTGCTTCTGCTTCTGCTGCCATGTTTTGTGGAAATCTTTTGGCAAGTTTTTTCATACACTCTTCACTCATCTGAAACAGAATTTATCGTATTAGGAAAGACATCGAAAATGCCGTATCAATATAAGTCATAATTTTCAATATATGTAGTTACCCCGGAGCGTCCTGCGTCCAAATATTCCAAGCTTTGCATGTTTAAGAAAGCTAGATATCCAGTGACATCCGTAATTTTAACCATATGCTGCCAGTCCTTCATCTCTAGTCGTCTTAGTTCTTAAATTAAATATAAATGACATACGACTAAAATTAGTTCTAAAACCGAAAACACTCTTCATTACAGGATTTTAAACTCGAAAACTTACTTGTAAGATTTGCTAATCCTGGTCTCTGCTTCAAACTTAGAGGATCAACAATTACTGGGAAATTGTTATTCAATGAGTTACTTTTAAGAATCATGTCACAGTTCTCCTTGGAAATCCCTGTAAATACAGAATCCATACTATCCGCCCATGTCTCCCAACAAGAACCACTCTTGAGGATCTTTAAATGTCTTAACTCTGTCAAATGCTCAAAGACCAGTTCAAGCACCCCCACTTCCATATTCGACACATGCAATTCTAATTTTCTCAGATTGGGGAAAATTCTCACGACATCGCTCATTCTTTGCACGGTTGTAATCTTTTCAGGAAGCTTGAGCTCTTCCAAGGATAGAACGGGAGATTTTACACAAAAAAATTGCCACCAATCTGCTGTATGTGTCCAAGAGCTTAGGAACAATGACTTGAGACGAGGAAGATGTGAAGGGTATGAAAAGTTGCCAAAGAAAACATTCTTGGAGTGAGTGTCCCAGCCAGATACTTCAAGTAATTGCAAGGATTCCATCCTTGGGAATTCTATCACAAAGCTAGACTCTTCAGACAGGAAGGTGAGCCTCAGTTCTTGTAAACTGTAGCTCAAAATTGACAATAGGGATGAGAGGGACTGTTTCTGAAATGAAGATCTCCTTAGGCATAAATGGAGAGAAGTTAGTCTTGAAGTTTTGCAAAAGTCTGTAAGGCACTTTAGAAGGTCGTCATCGATGTGGACATCTAATTTCAGATCTTTCAGGGATCGTAAAGACCCTTGATTTTGACTAAATAAGCTCAATAGCATTTGATTTACACGACCAGGCTTCTCATTTACATCAACGTCGAATTCCCTATCGTATTGGATAATCAGTTCTTCTAAATTTGGGGATGCCTGTAGTAACCATTTGATAAAAAGTGGACCAGTTTCTTCGAACGATTGATTCATAAATCTCCTGTCATCGAACCCCAAAGATTTCAGGCGGGGCAGTTGCAATCGCTGAAATTCTGCACTAGAGACGAAACTGTTTTGATCAAACCGGAAGTTACTTTGAAGATCAAACCATAACGTAAGGGATTCTAGAGTTTGGCTAAATACTTGAAAGAAGTTTTTCAAAACGAATTCATTCTCTTGCTGAAAGATATCTTGGGTGAAGGCGAACTTGGATACCGGGATGAAATCACTGCTCTGAGCAAGTTCTAAGAATGCTACAAGTTTCGAAGTTTCTGTACAGTATCTTCCGACACGGATTTCGCTCTGCTTCCTGCACAGAAGGATTATCAAAGTTTGGTTAAAAGTTTTTAATTATTTCGAATATACTACCTTAATCCTATTTTGGCTATAATATTGCATAATTTGTGTTTTAGGA
Organism: Agrenia bidenticulata; assembly: GCA_034694785.1. Classification (NCBI taxonomy): domain Eukaryota; kingdom Metazoa; phylum Arthropoda; class Collembola; order Entomobryomorpha; family Isotomidae; genus Agrenia; species Agrenia bidenticulata. The sequence continues at coordinate 25,707 of JAQFYM010001681.1, read as the reverse complement.
CGCCACTGGAGGCCTTACCGAAGAACGACTGAAGCTGACGAGGCCCATTGTTTACAAACTAGTCGGGAGAGTCTGAGATCTGAGATCTGAGAACTGAGATATTCCATAACTTTTTCAACGACCTAAAAAAAATTACGGAAAATAGTACGAAATGTATGAAAACTTGTAATTTTTCAGACTGTAAAATATTAGTGCAAATCTTACATGTGGAATTAAAATTGGATGAACACCGGGTTGATGTCTCAGTGCAGCCGTTGAGAAGTCCATGACAAAGCTTAATATTTTATTCCTGTCGATCGTTCAATTTAATCCGATCTGAATATGCCAACTCAATCACTTTCTGGTTATCTGGTTCTCCAGCATAAAATGTTGGTGATTAAAATCCAATAGTTTTCCTTCCATGTGCTTGTTATGACTTATCCAGCATGTTTTGAATTACTATCCATAAACAATAACTTTTTGGATCCACCTGATTTTTTTTACGAAAGTCCCAAGTTCCAAGTTGCCTTGCCGATCCCTTAACTTTTTGAAACGTAGGTAGACGTTTGGCGTGTTTCACACTTTCAAATTGATCAAATATGAGCTTGAGGTTTAGAATCCCAAATGCAATACTAGTCCTAAATCAAAGATTGTGCACCTGTGAACGACCCAATACTTACTCACTGTCAACCTCCACACTTGAACTTGAAGAGTGGAGTTGTATTAAATGATTTAAAAAAATAACCATGGGATCTCTAGGACGGAAGACTTCTCGTAAATCTCACAAATCTCAAAGCAGACCGGTTTCGCATCACTCACTTCCAACTTCCTCTTGTCTTCACAAAAGCAATCTTAGAAATTGCTCAGAACATTTCATAGTGGATAGGAGTTAATGAATTCTGAGCTATGAACCACACCACTTGTACTATAACAATCACCACTTACACATAAAGACATTATTATTTTCATATTTTTCATGCATTTTACGAGCCCTATTTATTAGTATATTTCTCACTTGAAATCTTCCATACTTCCATCATGCTGAAAAGTAATAATATTTAATATTATTATCTACCGTGCCTGCTACTAATAGACATATGGCTGAAGGTAATGGAAAACACACGGGGTGGCTGAAGGTAACGTATTTTCTACCAGTGTAAAAGGGTTTGGTAAAAAAATTATTTTTAAACAATAACAACTAAAAAGTGTATTAAGTTGCACACACAAATATATTATTACACACATATCCATGTACTACGATCGTTGAAAATCTTGCTAAGCCTTTCAATCATGGAAAAAAAGAGTTGAAAGCATCCATGTGTATCAACCCATCATCACAGGCTTAATGCATTATGAATAGGAATGGCTTTGAGCTGGGTTTAGGGAAGCTGTTATTACATGCATACTGGGTGACTGAAAATTGGTAGCAGAAGCTAGTGGTTTAGGTTAGTTAGCTGGCACATTGTTAATGGTTATTCTTATTACAACAGTTTGGAATTTGGTAACTTAGTACAGAGTGTTTGGGGAAGTGATGGTGAGGAAGATTAATAGTAAGAATGTGGTACATGGATGATGCCTCTATTTATGATGGGGCTGAGTGAATACGAATACAATATGAGATAATGAGGAATCGTCGTACACAAGAATCCAAGACCTTGGGATATCTTTAAGGACAAGCTGCTTGCGTATTTACTTTACTTCCCGTCTTTTAATCAAACTCTAAAGTGATTGTGTAATTGTAGTTCAGAGTGTCTGTATTTGGGTGCATGCCTACATAAGTAGGAACTGATGTATTTTATAGATCTACAAACATGTAGATATATATGCGTGCATGAGACAAGCTACTAGAGTCAATGTCGATATAAAAGTCATTAAGAGAAGTTTTTCAGAAGTCATTAAAAGATGTTTTTAATTGCTTTTGACTCGGTCAGACAAACAGCCAGACATAAGAGAACATCCAGAAGATTTGCAGTCTCTCTTGCCTTAAAGGTCATTTATGAATGTTTTTTTACATTAAGTATAGGATTACAATTAACGAGGTGTTCAATGTTAAATTATTATTTAGTTTAGTATTACAAATACACACACCTTCTTGCATTTGATATAATTTGGCAGCATTACATGCTGCCAATTGTTAGTGAATTAATATATTTAACATATAATATTGAAGTAATTTGATCTTGATTTGGGAAATATATGACAGATATGACGCTAGAGCGGGTTCACTGTTTTTAACTGATATTTAATTTAATTACCTTTGTACTTTAGTTTTTCATGTTTTATAATTGTGGTCATAAAGCAGAGTTGATGAAGTGAAGGGTTAATGTAATTGTAGTAACCGGCTAGTCGGTTTTATTGATGTTAGTCAACTTGTTATTATAATAATTATACATATTGGGTATTGGGTTATTGTGATTTTATGTATTGAATAAACACTCCGATGACTCCTTGTTCATAAATCCAGTTTTCTGATTTAATTAATTGATTTTGTTGGTTGAAAAAGTACCTAAGGGGAGTTTATTTAAATAAGATTTAGAGAATTGAGATTTGAGACGGATGCAAATTTAAGATTTCTTATCTCTATACTTGATCTTGAGCAGGTTTTGTTTCTACAAATTTGGATGTACAAGGTAGATTGTTTTTAAAAAAATCGGTCGCTACAAATATTTTTTCTTGGTTTCTATTTAAGCAATGGCCAAGCTCTTAAAATGTAGAAGAGCAATCCACAAACTCAGTTTATTACGGTTTCATATTCTTTGGAAAAATGTATAAGAAAAATTAATGTGGATTTTTATAAGGTATTTACAATTTTACAATTGCAAAATCACTGTGGAGAGTTGAAATCATTTCTTGATGCTAAAAACAAGCCCTAGATAATTTATTCAGCAATAGATTAAATTAAAATCACAATTTGACATACCTTAAGCGATACATGGCACAAATTTGAGCGATTATATTTATAAATTTTAAATGTATAAAAAAAATATTTTTATATCAATCATGGAACTAGTTTACTAAAAATTTTATGTAAGTGTAAAGAATCCACTTACCTTACGCTTTAAAAACTACTATCCGTCAGAAATAAATACTTACAATCAATCAAGAAATTACAGACAGCTATATGTTACTCATCAGCTAGCATACATGTTTTAAAATGCCTCACTCATCAGCTAGTTGGTATTATTATTAGGTACGTTCAGTTCAAACATGGGCTTGAAATAGGAGAAGAGTGAACAATTGGGCTAACTTTGGAATCATAGGTGAGGAGAAATGTTATTTCAAAAATAAGGTTCTGGCTATTAAATTAGTATCAAAATTTTATTGACATGTAAAACTATATAAAAATAGGCTAAAATAGCGGCAACTATTTTTATTTGTTTACATATTAAAAAATATATTTACAAAATGAAATTGTACAGCAGTAAAGGAACAATTATTTAGTGTATATGAGACTGGAAGATTATACCCTGTGAAGTTATAACTAGTCTTAAAAGATTTTACACAGAATAAAAACGACTCAAGTTTCGTTTTACTGGCACGTTAATTATAAAGATAAATATTATCTATGGACGCATTGAGTTGCATTAGAATTTAGAATAATCAGTAGATTTTTTCAAAGCGAGTACTGTATTGTATGCTAGATAAATACAATAAGGTCATAGTATACTTCAGTTACTTAAGTCTAACTGTAAGAACCCTGTGTACTGTTGACTGTGGACTGTGTGTGTGTCATTTGTACGTGGACGTATTGTTGATTATGTTTAAATATAAGATCTAGGTTAAATACTGGTAGCAAACATTTTTCCTTAAGAGTTAAATTGTTCTTCATCCATCACGAGTTAATCAAAATCGATGTTGAGTGATTCCATTTCGAAAAAATTCCTCCCATTTGGTGGAAGTAGCTCAAGTTTGAATTTGTCTCCGAGGGCATCGCTACATTCTTTGGACATCTAGAATAATTAATTATTATCCCATAGGATTAAAAGATTCATTTTTAAACTTAGCAATTAGCCTTTGGAAGAAATGGAAAATTACCCCATATCTAGTAAAGCGAAGGACCCGTAGTTTCGGCATTTGCATAAACCCTAAATACCCTGTGACATCGGTGATGAAAGGAGCCCTGTTGTTATCCAATACTATTTCCAACCTTCTGAGATCTAAAATCCGAATGTCTTGTTAATTATTATCCTTCTTAATTGTTGGTGTTATTTGAAACTCATAAACATACTTTTCAAGTCAACTAAAGAAGGCATCCGTTCGATACCGTTTAGGCAAGCGGAGTTAAGAAATGCACGGTCCTCTCTGATACGGCGACAAACATCCTTTTGTAACCCGGTAAGAACATGGTCAATGTTCTCGTTCTGGTTGTCCCTTTAAATTTTAGTAGTTAAACCGTTATTTTCTTATTTACTTCAATTTAAAAAATTATATTTTCTTCATCAAATTAAATTACATATCAGTTCTAACGTCCAACTCTTCTAGACAACTTAGTGTCTTGAATATGATTTTCATCACAGCCCAATTCTCTGGTCTTAGAGAGAATCCTATTTTCAACTTCTTGAGGACAGGGAACATAAGGGAGATGTTCATGGCTAGTGAGGGGTTTCGAAATTGAGTCGGCAGTTCAAGGCGAGTGATTGATAAACTGGGGGATTTGGCTAGAAAGAATTGAGCCCAGCGTTGCTCCTTGCCAAAGCAATTCCATAAAACAAGAGACTCCATGTTGGGCAATTTTTCTTGGTATCCAAAAGGAGCGAAGGTAACACTGCTATTTTCAAATTCACAGATGGAAACAATGGTAATTTTTTTAAGTCTCTTCATATTGGGAAATTTTATGAGGAAATCCGAGCCGAGATGCTCCTCTGTTAACATCAAATGTTCTAAAGTGCTACTTTGGCTTTTGAGGAGTGCCTTAAACGACGACTCATGAAGGGACACATTTCTTACGCGAAAATTTAGAGTTCTGAGTTGAAGACCGGAGTGGGACAAACATTTCATTTGTGGATCCGTAATTTTGGCACTGATTTCTAAATGCTTTAATTGCTGTGAGGATCTTGAGCAAATTATTTCTTCTGGTAACTGAGTAATCTGTGATACAATTTCCTCCCCCTCGGGCTGAAAAAACCTCTTTGGGAATGACAAATCTAGTCTCTCTAGATTGCTTGCTGAAGACAAAAGGGCTTTAAAAAATGTACTGAAGTCGTGATTGTGATGAGTTTGCACTTCATGTGGATTGTGATCTTCGAATACTAGTCCCTTTAGCCTGGGGAGTTTTAAGTTTCTTAAAACTATTTCTGCAAACTTAAATTTGCTCTCTTTAGTCCGATCCGTGAGAATCGTAAGGTATTCCATAAAAGGGCCACAGATTCGAAAGAATCTGGTGATGAGATTTTCATTCTCGAAAGTGAAAAAGTTTGAGGCGATTTCAAATTTTACATAAGGTGGGTTATCACTCTGTTTGAAAATACTTAATACTTGCAGCATTTTCACAGAATCATATAACTCTTCTGTAAAACTGATCGGTAAGGACTTTTCTTGGAAAATCCTTGTTGCAACGACTTTCCAGAGTTTACACACAAGTCGGAGGGGCTTCAACTCTTCAATCGAGCAATTTTTAAAGGTTTGATCAAGGACCTTAAAAACAATGTATTAAAATGCTTAATCAACTCAGTTTACATTTTTTAAACTTGATCCTTACATGTACAATGGATAAAGGATCTATCCGATTCCTAGGTTCCACCTCGTCAATTATGTCTGTGTCCATGATGCTTACTGGAGAAGGGAGTAATAAATCCTAGCATAAGAAGGTTGAAATGTATTAGCGAAGAATGATAGAATGGAAATGGCCAGACACACCACCACTAACCACTCTGACAGGTTTCACTCGACTGACCTGACGACTAAAGTACTTTTTAAATTAAGACTCACTTGAAGGTGTGGATTTAAACCTTTTAATTTTCATATTAGCAGTCTCAGAAATGCTGACCGGCAACTCGAGACTGTCCACTTGACTTTTTTTCTAATAGCCAGTCTCTTGTCGTGCAGGTAATGAATCAAAGATTTATAGACGGTTGATGATAGTAAATAGACCACAGAATGTACGATTCATCCTAGTAAGCAAGTTATACTTTCTTCCCTTTCCAAGTCAATCCCGACATACAACTTTAACGATGAGCTGTGAACAAGGTGAAAAAAATTTGAAGGTCATCATTAATTATTTCAAACTAGGACTATAATGTGTTAATCATTCTCATCAATCATCCTTATACATTATGTGGTCATGCCTATAACCAATACAGCCTCACGCTTTGGCTTCTGAAACCTCTATTACTTCTCAGCTTGTAAGCAAGCTCGTGTAAGGCAAGTTTTGTGGTGTTCATTTCGTGTGTTTCGTAGGTGACAACTGGGACGATGACAGGATGGCAATAATATATGACGGTTGTATTACCTTGCCTGTACTTGAGTGTAAATTCATTGCCAATTTTAAAAGAGGACTAGTGACCTTTTGTCTCTTTTGACAATATGAATTGGCAAGCTTTGAGGATTAAATACAGGGGTCACCTTTAGCCTATAAAGGAGTTAATTTAATTATTGTAATTCCGACGATTGCCTAAGAACATATTATTCACAATGACAATTATATTACATCGATTTAAAACGACGCGACCCCAAATTGATAATATTATTATCTCTTATATTATCAAAGGAGGCTCATCAGCTAATAATGAGTGTATTTGGTAGTTAATTAGTATATTTAGCAAATGTTTACCTTCTCTGGTCCGTCAATAATTCAGTCGTTTGCTTAAAATCTTTTTAAATTTATAATGACAACAATTTCAACAAGACCAAACCGAGCTCAGAAAGTCTGCACTTTTCCAGTAAACACTTGAGTCATCATTAAAGGCCGTTTATAGCCTAACACTATCTAATAAAGACAGAGAGCCTGGATAGTTGTGATGAGCAGACAGTCTGGAGAAGGACGATGAATACATGGAAAGCGACGCGAATGGTTTATTATTATTTTTAAGCTTCCATATAAACACACGGCATTATTATTATTTATTCATCAGCCTAATAAACCTAGCTATACAGAGACAAGCTGAATTTCTTTTGTCGTATATGAATTCATTTCGCCCACACAAGCATTATGTAAATTGGGTACGATCAACAACTTCTCGATATCGTGATAATCTAATCATTGCAATTTATTATAAATGTTATGGTTTAAGATAGAGGACTATGGAATCTGAAATATCTGGAATCTGCCATCATTCAGCCCAAATGCGGATATATAGGCCATAAGTATACACAGGAAGGCCGGGTCGAGTGCTTTAGGAAGATCGTGAATGGTTAGTCTCTGGGAATAAAATACATGGATAAGTGGATAACAGCGTTTAAAACCGATATAATAACGTCTATTGAAGCTTATGGTATCAAATAGTAGTCTTGGCTGCCAGATGCAATGCATATGAAGCACGATACTAACGCTCGCCACGATTCGATGGATGTGTGTATATTTTTTATAATGTTATCTCCGCACATTCGTACCACGTTTTTATAACAGACATTCCTGAAGGTTATCTCACAGATTATAAGTCTGGTTCGCGTCTCCAGCTTTTTGCAGATCCGTTCTAAGGAACGTGACACTAAAAATTTGCCCAATAGTTTTTTATGGAAATTAAAAAAGCTCGATAGAAATAATTAAAATTGCTATCACACTGAATCAATGAACCAATTTTGCTCGCTTAGAATTGGGTGGAGATATGGAAATTATTAAGGTTTAGAGGGTTGAATAATCTGAGTATAAAAGACTGAATGAATGTTTTGAATAACAATAACTCATATCTAAGCTAAGAACATAATAAATGCATGCTTGTCCTGGAATATCAGACCATTACCTATGATCATCATTGATCATTACGAGTATTGCTCGTGGAAATGAATGATTTATATGATTACAATAGAGTTGTACTCTGGTGCTTTGTAATGATGAGGATGATGATGATTTTAAACATGTCATAACTGTCACAATATGAAATTATGGATTTACATGCGAGCTTCCAACCTTGAAACATCTTGTTGACAACATAAAGTATAGCCAGTAAAGTTCCAAGGATAGTGGCTCTGGCTACTTGAATTGAATGTCTTTCCTTAAAAAAACTGACACGCATAACTAAACCATAGGATCAGAAGTAAATGGGGGGAAGCACGACAAGACATGTAGAAAATTTAATACTTGTGTTCGTTGGATAACTCAGAAGATGTTTTTTTCTTAAATAGAATCTCTTTTTATGTATTTACCATTAACTCTCAAGAGTCCATTGAATTCCAGTTTCGTGACATGTAGTCGCAGAATCCAACAGATCACACGAAACCACTTAGGAACTGTGAGAATCGATGGAGAAATTTTGTCAACTCAAGCCAAACACACTGGAATTCCGGGGGTACTGGATAAATATTAATAAAGAGTTGGGTTAATTAGAAATGACAGAAATAGATTTTCAAGTACGATGCATTAAATTTTAATGATAAGGCTGATACAGCTAGTTGTTGTCCGGCACTCTGTCCACTAAGAATGACCAGAATCTACTCTAGTGTGTGTGTCAGAGCCCAGAGGTAATCACAATTTTTCAACAACTCACGAGGACACGAATCCGTCTGTGCACTTGGACTAGTGAGGAAATGCAGTGAGGGGTTATTATTACTAGCGATGAGATTTCTGATGCTAGGTTTGACATGCAATGTATACGATGCTCCCTTGGAATTTTATAGATTCCACACATGTATCAGTTCTATCAAATTCATACACATGATATCTACTCGACCTTCTTGGAGAATAGAGTGATCAAGGAATCGGATATTTTACACAAGATCTCGCAATGTCTTGGAATTAATAAATGATCTTAAAATTTTTAGAATATTGTATACCGTTTGGAAACAATCTTTGTAGTTTTCATAGTGAGCTGGTTATAGCTAAAGGTACGTATTTTAGGGACTCGTAGGAAGAAGAGTATAGACTGATGATGAAAATTCTTATTTAGTACTCAATGTTCCCTAGATTTGCCAGAAAATTTGCGAAGAAATTGATATGAGGTATCACAAATTCGTAAAACTACTATTTTTCTTCCAGAAAATTCGAGATAGTCTCAAATTCTGCGGAGGACTTGTTTAGGTTTTTTTTAAACCTATCAATGCACTGGCTCATACACAAAATATTGATCAGAAATAATAGAATCTTTAGTACGTATAAACTTACAATAAGCTAATAACATTCTAAATTCTAACTGAAAGTAAATAATACTTTCATATCGTCATGTATGGTAACATTTACCATTTTACATAACGTTTACCATTTTCAACATATCTATAGCATTCGGATTCAACCCTTCTTGAGACTTCTTGCCTTCCTAAGTAATTTAAAACCCGAGTAAATAATATAGGGAATAAAAATCCTCTGTTCAAATTTTGGTCTTTGTATAAATAATAATTTTTTTTAACGTCCGTATTATTTTCAAAAAGTTTTAAAATCTCATCTTTAGTACAGCAAAGCAATTAAGTGTCCTACAAAAATTAGTAACATTATCAGGGACTGTTGTTGTTGTCTAAACTCCAACTGAATCATACATAGAGAAACCAGTTTTTGCAATCTGCAATATGATTATAGTACGTACCACTTTACTATTAGCCATTTTTTGTCAATATTTAATAAAAAAACCTACTCCAAGCAGCTACGAAAGGCCCGTTCGTTTGTAGAAAGCTTCTGATAATATCCCTCCAGTTTTTAAACCCCTCTTAACACCCCATGGTACTATGTAATCCAATTTGCTACGTCAAAGAAACCCCCCTGTTTCGACCTCACGCCCTCCCCCCCTTGGTCGAATTTGTCCATTATTTAAAAAACTTCTCATGTTTTGTTGTCCAAAAGAATTTTTTCATGATTTTAAGTCAATTTTCTCGTGAACCCCCTACGGTCAGCCCCCACGGGTCACCCTTATATCATAATCGACCCGAACTCCAAATTCACCTGTTACTTTTATCCAAAGATCAATTTTGTGAAGTTTGGAGATTCTATGACTATTTTTTTAAACCCCCTATGATTGACCCTTACGGGTATTTTCTTTCATTAGAATTTTAAAAATATGTCGTCGTACTTTTTGTCGTGGAATCAGGTATATGCATACAAAATTTTAGAACTTTAGGTGCATGTTTAGAAAACCCCCTATGATTGACCCCCACGGGTAATTAATTGGGTTTATGAATTCCATATTTGACAAATGCACAATATATTATCCGCACTACCAGTTTGCAAAGTTTCGTTGCTTTAAACCAATGTTATCACAAACCCACTACGGTTATTTGACCCCCTAGGGTCAATTTTTTGATCGATATAGCCCATCTTCATCTATAGTTTAGAAGGAGAGCTGCAAGAACATTTGTATATTTCCAGAGAAAGAATATTTTGTTAAGTCTAAAAAAATATAAATGTAAAACACGAAGAATACCAAGGCATAATTCACCCTTATCGAGATATGAATTACTTATTTATTTAGTCACAAGCACACGTCTCTTATCATACAGAGTTCCACTATAGGCCAGAAACAGATAATTTTTGCATCGAAATAAAAATGCAAGATTTATCCTTTCCTTTCCTCCTGAATCCTTTATTCGTAAGAAAGAAGATGAGAAACCAAGCATAGTAGCTCACTAACATACATCGTAAGTACATGAGACCGAGAGATAACCTTCAATATGACAATATGCTGTTTTAGATCTTAAAAAACCTTGTAAGTTTTGTTATCTTATAAGTAATACAATGCAGCAATGCACGTCTAGCTCCTCCAGAAGATACAGACCTTTTAGTATCGTCTACCGACTTGATTATAGCTTGTTTATAGCTCGGATAGCATTTATTATAATGAGTTAGGATAATGATGTCTCTCATGGTAATTCTGAAAGAACAACCTGAACAACAAGTACAACAACAACTACTTCCTACTCCTACCCAATCCTCTAGTTATGGATATTATGCTAATTTTTGAAGAATCAACATTGTATTTAAAGGAGTGATGGATTAGCTTAGAAAAGTATCAAGTAAGGAGGATGCGGTGACGGAATGCCAAGTTGTTTACCAGAGTGAGTTAATAAATTACATGCTGTTAAAAACAAATTACAAAAATTGATTGAAAGTGATGTAGGAGCAGCATATTCGTATTTCACATGTTTTACACTGTTGTTTAAACGGGAAATATTAAACATTCTGTAATGTCATTCGCTTTCCTGTCTACAGCCGGTTTAAAAACTAGAAAAAGGTAAACACTTTTTAATAGAAGAGGAAACCTATTGGTGGTTAGACTATTAAAATTGGTGTTAGAAAATTTTGGAGTTTAAAAAAGTATACATCTAATAGGCATAATCAACTCCCATCGCAAATCTACTCCGAATAATGATTAGATCGTAATCGCACCTTTGGATACTCGGGAAACCAAATATCGGCAATTATCTGACTAAGACTTTTCCTTGATAGCTTGTACTATTCAGTCTTGGCAAATCGATAAATCTTAATTAGTAGTGTTGGTCAAAATCATTCTGCAAAGAAACCACCTTGCGAAGGACTCGACGCTTCTAGCTAAATTCGACGAATAAATGTTCAGGAAACTTAGCATCCAGCCTGAAAGTATTAGTAATGTCGTGTCCCTAAAATCAGATCATACTAACAGAACAGTACTTGGCAAATTTAGAATATAGTAAGGGTCAATTTGAATAAGCAAAGTAAAATCATTCATCACTATATTTCCAGATCCGCTCCAAGCTGCTCAATTATTACTAATCAAGCTGAAAACTAATAAAGTATAATCCAGCAGACGCCTATAAACAAAATCAATCCAATATTAAATGGCCAACTCCAACAGCATTTACCACAATGAATTCAAAATCACCAAATCCTGGGACAGCGATATCCCAATCCATAATCCAATCATCCACCTCAAATTCGGATCGATGAATTCCTCTTCTACCACCGATACCGTCAAAACTGAAGGGCTTGTCATCCAAATCGATGCTCCATTTTACAATGACCCTATAGTACCCCATTCCTCCACAGTACCACCAGGATCCACAGATAACCTATGGGATTATGAAGTCGTGGAAGTCTTCTTCTTGGACGAGAACAACAAATACCTTGAAATTGAACTAGCTCCAAAAGGGCACTACCTCCTCCTTCAACTAGACGGACGTCGGAATGTCACCAGACAGTCCTTGCCCTTGAGCTATTACAAAACGGAAGTTCATGGAGACCGATGGATAGGAGAGGCAGTGATTCCCCTCGAGTACTTCCCATCAGGGAAAGTCCAGAAATTCAATGCATATGCAATCCATAAATCTGACCCTGTCCGAGTCTACATGGCCTTGTACCCTGTTCCCCAAAGGAAGTATGAGAACCCTGACTTCCACCGGTTGGAATATTTCCAACCGATTGATATCACTAATTTGCCTTCAGCATCAATGAAATTTTTATAGACATGCAACATTTTCAAATATTTTTGTAAATATTTAAAATAAAGTAATACTGAATCAAGTTTTAATTAAATCCCAATGTTTTATTATATTTGTAATCGATAATTACCGTACGTTACTATCTACTATTAATTACGACTTACACGACTACATAAAATTAAGCTATAAAGATAATTATAACACGGCTCCAGTTACCGTACAAGGAATCTTATTAATTACCTATACATGTAAATCAGTTGGTAGACCGTGCACCACCAAGCAAAGTTGTAATAAAATGGTTTTTAAAAACAGCCCCATTTTCATAAATAATTACCGGAGAGATAATAAATACACATACAGATGTGTATGGTAAGATTGCCTACTAATCGATTGAACACTAGACAACAACTTCATATAGATCTAACTGTATGTATATAGATATAAGATAATATTTTTTTCCCCTTGATTTATTTGTACCAATGTTAGAATTTAATTTAATTTGTTTTAATAGCCTTTACCATTTCTCACCAGCTTCATTTTAATTTAAAAAAGAGAGATTTACCTCCATCATTTCATTTCAAGTATCAAATTCAATTTTGGAATCAATTTTTCTTCACACCAGATTACTTACATACATAGGTAATACGATTATTAGTCAGTAGATACAACTCACAAGGAAAGAGTATTTTGAACCGTGTTTGTGATCAACAGTATTAATCCTAGAATGTAGTCATATAAATATACAGAGTAGAGAAAGTTACAAAAGTTTGAACTTTTCATATGAGCCTGAAGCAGTTCCAAATAAAATCCACCTTTCATTCCTAGCTAGAAATTATACAACAAAATAACAACAAATTTAACAGTAGTAGTATTAATTCCGTCATATTCATCTCAAATCCTTAAAGAGTCCCGCACAGTATTAGTCAAGATCTATTTGTAATTTGTAGTTCTCTAGTTACTTTCAACAATACGGGGGGCAGATAACACACCCTAGATCATCTAGGACATATCTAGGCTAGATGTACATATCCATTTCCCTGTACTCTCAAAGTTATGCAACTTACTCTTTTAAAATTCTATCCAATCGAAAAAATAACACAATAACTAAACATCCGTTCATGCATGGGACTGTTTTCATGGTCACTTCTCAGCCAATTCTTCATAGATACAAGTGACCGACATATCCTCTTCACATCTTTTTGAGCTGAACTTAGACCAGTACAACTTAAGCAAGATGCTGCTGTACATATACCGAGTGATCGATACACTAAAAGGAGATTCTAGAATTAGGACTTAAGCCATACATACTACCGCTTTGGTGCAACGAAAGCCCCGTATTTCTCATCATAAAATCATAAGCAAATAAATACATGCGCTATTATCCGAAGAATATTATTATCTATAGTCTATGTATTCGATTTCTCGCATTCTACATATATTTCCCATCGAATTCTATTACGCCTATTCCTACTAAGTGGTATTACAATTATTAACTTATTATCATTAACTACGACTGACTAATATTTTCTACATATCTACTCAACAATTCTATATCTCACTATTCAACAAAATGAACACAGTGATTCCCGTTTGATTTATTTTTAAAACTAGTAGTAGCAGTAACAGTAGTATTACACAGACAGTTGACCGGAAAGGAATTAATTTCATACAATCAATGCACATATTTTACATCTATAAATCCATATTTCTAAAATACAGTAACTCTTTTGAACGCACCATTGATAACCAAATATGAATCAGCGAGCATGAATATGCATGCACATATTTTAATCATACTTCAATTTATTTTGCCAAAACATCTCATTCAGACACGTTTCGAACGCAGAATTGTAGATTCCAACATTTATACGCTAGGTGTATGCATACATAGATAAGAAAACTTTTAAAATTAAATTATACTAATTATTCCATTCACAATCATACACGCAGTATGTACACTTTGTACATCCATGATTTTCTATCCGAAAATTCCCTAATGAAGTTGGCAGTGTCAATTCATCTTGGAGGTCGGAACGTGTTCTTCCCTATCACGTACTCTTCAGTTCTTTTCAATGGGAATCGTGTTAGACATGGTAGTATAAAATTTTTTTAATTGCTCTTAAAACTTACTACTAGCTTATCTTATGACGGACTGTTATACTTTTTACCTCCGAGAAAACAATTACGAAAGGACTCGTACGAATCATAAGCTATGTTACACTACTACTACTTTCACGTACTTACTACTTAATAACAAAATCACCTACGAGTTGGCAGCATTTGGTTATGAGGATGATTATGGTATCCCTGGTTCGGCCCAGGGTTTGGAAGTCCATGAGATTGATGTTGGTGTGAACTATTATAAGGATGGCTTTGACCTTGGCGAGGTGTGTGGTTGTAGTGGGTATATCCTTGATGCTGCTGGGGGTAGGCTTCATGCCCGGCTTTTGCTTGATGTGGTGGCATTCCATACGCTGGATAGGGTTGTTGTCGGTGATACCCGTTTCTTTGCTCATATGGTACTTTACTGCCCATATTGTGCTGCTGTGGTGACTGAACGTGAGATCCTCCATTGGCGTTGAAATATGAATTACTGTTAGGATTGTTAGGAAGGGCATTAGAAGATGGGACCTGAGGACCAGGACCTTGGGAATAAACGGACGGGTGAATCTTTGGGTTTTGCATAACTGGGTAAGAGGGATTTTGTTGGTGGTGGTGGCGAGGGACCGGAACGTTTCCATTGTTACTAACGGTGCTATTGTGACTGCTGTACATTTGCTGATGATTCTGATTTGCCGTCTGTACATGATTTTGGTTTGTATTTTGTTGAAGATTTTGGTTAGTTCCCTGGTACCCATTATGATTATTCTGTTGGGGATAATTATGCTGCATCGAATTGGGCTGGCTAGCATGTTGCTGTTGTTGTTGGAATGAAGTCATCGAATTTTTAACTGAAGACGATGAATTATTGAATTGAAGTTGTGAGGCAGTATAGTTAGTACCTGGGTTAATTGATGATGTCTGTTTATACAAGTTATTGTTGTACGTTTGTGGGAACTCCTTGTTTTCAAAATTATTACTCATTCCGTTGCTACTTGACCTATTGCCACTGTTAAGCGTTTGCATTATAACTTTGTCAACAGCAGACAAAATTGATGTTCCATTGGGAGGAGGTGGTGGTGGTGGTGGAATTGGGCCTCCAATCGGTAGAACGCATGGCTTCTGCACCGGAACATGATTGTTGTTGTTGATGGTATGATTACTACTACCAATATTTGATGATGAAGAGGTTGGAAAGGTTTGATTTGTTGAAACAGTTGGGTAACTGGGCATACTACAAGTAGATGGATTTTGCGGGGAGGACTGGTGGTGCTGGGACACTAATACGTGATTAGGTGGTGGTGTGAATGGACTCCCTCGGTCATTCCAGTCGCAACCTTTACCTTTCATGCGAAATTTGGGAGTCATATTTACGTTAGAACTGTTTGGGGTCGGGGTGGAAGGTGTAGATACGGATACGGACGAAACTGTACAAACAGAAGTTGTGGACGGAGTCGAAACTGTCGAAAGGATTGCCGTATCCATATTCGAACTGCAGTCTGATGCAACACTACTTCGACCATCAACTGATCCTGCATGTGGGGATTGTAATCTCACTGATTGTTGTGAACCACCCCAATTGTTCCATCGTTTTTTAGGATGTTGTTGATCTCCGGAACTACTACTAACAGAGGAAGTACTGGTAGCAATATTAGTACAAGACTGATCTCCCTTGTCCATGTTCCGGGACGAATTTGCAGAAATTATTTCCGACACTTCCAATTTTTCAGCTTTGATTTTTAAAGTTGATCCTCTTTCTGAATCTTTCTGACAATTTCTAATATTTTCGTTACCCATGCAGCGTTGTAAATTTTCATTAGTTTCACCTTTTTCCATCTTAATCTTGTTCTGACTTTGGCTGAAATTCAAACCAGAACCCGGTGTCAGAATTCTGGGAGGCAACTCATCCATGTCCTCATCATATGGATCGGGCTCGTTTCGTGATGGGCTAGGAGTACGAGGGATATCCAAAGGAGTGACAGAACGACCAGCTTCAAAGTTTCCATTGGCGATTCTAAGACCATTAGCTGGTGATGAGTTCTTTTCATTATGACTGGATGGTGTTCTTTCACCCTTTCTACAAGATATAGTCAAGGATAACGAACTTTCTCTGTCGTGATCTGCAGCATTAATCCAATGATCTGACATTCCAGGGAGATCTCTGCCGATACCAGAGTCTGGCGAAGTTGTACATTCAGCATTACCTGACGGCGTCTTTGGTCTATCAGGGTACTCAATAGAAGTCTTCATGAAGTGACTACCGGTACTTCCAGTGGTGGTAGAGACTTGACTATTCCGTGGTGACATCCCCGCCATCGACTCAGTACTTCTTCGTCTTTTGTCCACTTCATTAGCAAAACAAAACAAACGTTCGAAATTGTTTGAGATGCTGTTCTGCCATTGTTTCGTTGGAGAGTCAGCCCTTGCAGCATTTCCAAAATTAGAGCTTCCAATCCCTATAATATAATATTTGTTAAGTACCAGTATTTAGATTTCAAAAAGTACTAAACAAATGTCTGCCTTAGACATCCTTACTTTGATCATCTAAGTTAGAGCCTGGAGTTGGAACACGTCTACCGCTGGTGTTTCCAGAGATCGACGTAAGTGTGGCGAGCCCAGGGGATTGTCTGGAGTCCGGCAAATAATTGGCAGATGACGGACGTGAAAGTGGGGTCAAAGATGATCCTGGTCGTGGACTTGGGGTTAGTGGAGGACATGTTGGAGTTGGAGTCTTAGGTGGAGCAACCATAATATCCAGCGTAGAATTCAATGCTTGCTTCTTTTGAGGAACGGACATTCCCTACAGAAAATCAAAAATTTTTACGACCAAAATAAATAATGATATTTTTAACCAAACAAATTATGATGCTAGAATAAAAACAGTATGCTTAACAAGCTTATTCCACTATTTTAGATTCTGATTCCGCATAATCCCTTTCATTTTCGGAAGCCTGGTAAGATCTAGCACTTATATGGCATGAAATATTAATTCTGAAAACTATGACTAACTCAACGGAGGCTAAAAATCAGTCATTCTAAAACAAATCCCCTCGTTCCACGGTAACGATAATCAAACGCTAGCAGAAACAACCGAATATCCCTCTTTTCGTCGTTACAAAAACATTTGTCTATACATACTAAATAAACTGCGATGACAAAATAAAATAACAATGGACCGTGTTTTAGCAAACTTGCGAAATCGAACAATCAGAGCAAGAAACAAAAAGGCAGGTGATCAAAATTCAGGAGCTACTAAACATGAACCTTCTTTTCATTATCTACCCTTGGAGGTAAAAAAAAAATTACCAGTATTATTTTTTATTCTTACAAAATTCACTAAAATGATCATTTATCATGTTTTTTTTATTTAGCTTCTCGAGAAAATATTCCAGCACCTAAATCCATACGATATTTTACTATGTCGACGAGTTTGCTCATTTCTTCGACAAAAGGTAGACCAACTACACACCAGGAATTCCATTCTCATCTTAAATGACGGAATTTACCGAAGACGTCCATCTCAATCCATTTATTTTGAATTCTACAAGCTTACTGTGCAGAAACTAGTTATCTGGAAGATTCCCGCATCCTTTTTTCTCCAGAACTTTTACTACGTAACTGAATTGGAGTGCTCAGATTGCATTAATACAAAAAACTTCCAAAAGCTATTAGAAAGTACACCTAACCTTCAGATTTTTCGAATGAATAGCATTGCATTGGGAGGTAACAAAAAATAATGAGAGCATAAAGTGTAAGGTTTGTAAAAAATTATACAGTTAATGTTTGTGATTTCCTGGTTTGTTTTAATAAGGATCTAAAAACCTTCAACCCGGCTCATCATCCAAAGATCACTTGAACCTGGAAGTGTTAAGAACACCCGAGAAAGACAACGAAGAAAATTGGACAAGACCTCTGTCAATTACCGAAATTCACCTGACCCTTGACTACGTTCCTGGATTTCACAAAGGATTTTCTTGCCATCAGCTCATAGCAAATTTGCTTGGGATATACAACTGGAATACACCATCACTCCAAACAATATCTTTTACGGTCGAACCTTCTAGTTTAATGGAACAATTTTACTTCAGTTTGGACACATTCCTATCTGCAATTCCTTATGCCTCCTACAAATCACTTGCTAGTTTGACAATTAACTCCCCTAAGCTTCAACCATCTCAGTCGACAGCTTCACTTCCGAACCCGGATCTTCTCAAGATTCAGTTAAAACATCTCTCGTTACAGATTTCGAATTCAAGTCGTGTCTCACTCTCATCAGCTTTCACAAAATTTTTGTTTGCTCAAAAGAATCTTACGACTTTAGTGATAGATATGAAAGACCCTACTTGTCAGGAACTAGTTTCAAACCTGAAGAAACAGAACGATGGCTTACAGCAATGGGTTAAAACGATGGGAAAACTGTCGATATAAACTTTTTAACGCAGGAAAAACTATATAAGCCTTACTCAATTCCTATCAAAAAACCTCGAATGTAGTAGATATATCGATTTTTTTTTCAAATTATTGAATTTTTTCAGTAAAATCTGATACACAAAACATGGGTCTTACGTTTGAATTGTTGTTGTCACCGACTCGTTTACGTACAACTCTTAGAACACTGGCATTACTATCCCTGCTCTTATCACTTTCCATATCCTCTGCGCCTTCCGAACTTCCCAGTACAACTTCCACTGTGACTCCTCCCGTTGGAGACTCGACCACCTTCTTTTCTTTCACCAATGGAAAATTAAGCAATAAATTGCTACTTTCTCTATTGTCCATTCCGTTTTCTTTCCTTCCGGAATTTTCTAGATTCATGCCCGAGCCCTTCGCCATGGACATAAGCCGGGCTTTAAGGCCAGCAGCTAATCCTTCGTTCATCATGCCTTCATCCATTCCACTTCCGCATATCTTAGGGTTGACCAAAACTGTGGCTCTCGAACTTTGAAAACCAGTTGCAGCTAATGACTCTGGAATGTTTTCGTTAGAGTTTGGTCTCGAAATAGGTGAATACAGAGCCCTCACAGGAGGAGAAGCTGTACTCATCGGTACCAAGCGAGCTGGGATACCTAAAGAACTTTCAATTTCACTTGCCATAAGGTCAGAGATGGTTCTAGGGTTTCCTGATTTATCTTGGCCGAAATTCAAACTTCGGACAACTCTTTGATCCGTACATGAGTTAACAAGATGATTTCTTAAAGCAACTTTTCCAGGTGAAGCCCCACGGTTATTGTAACCCAATGTGATGTCTGGAGAAAGTTGAATTTTCTTTTTCTGAGCCTCGGACATATTAGGAGATGCTCGAGGCGGGCTAGTCGTCCTCGGTAGATTAGGGTGCTGCTGATAATTGGAATGCATTTGACTGCCAGATAGACTTCTGGTTGGACCCATTATGTTATTAGGCTGGGTATTCCCTGAAGTATTTGTACTATGTTGCGAACCACAATGTGGAGATGAAGTAGCAACAGAAGGGGACACAGGTGGCATTGTAGCATTATTATTGGAACCAGCACCGGAATCTTCGTTAAGAACTGAGGTAATAATACTCTTTAGCCTGTCTTCGAAGAAATTCACTTTGGGAGCAGGTATATCATCTTTATGTGGTAAAGTGTGGCTCTCCAAAGCAATGCTTCCGGACCTTCGTCTGGAAGAGTTAATCCTTTCGGGACTCTTTCTAGGCAATTTACCAGCTTCAATTTTCCTACCGGTTTCCAAAATCTTCTTTGCAAGCACCTCAGGATTGTTCTCATTTATTTTACCGATATCTGGTATATCCGGCCATTCTTGAGATCGGGAGCGTGAAAAATTCTTATCTTTCCTCTGAGCAGATACTCCAGTTGTAGGCTTCGGAGATACTTGTTGCTGCTGTTTGTGCTGCTGTTGTAGTACCGCATGCTGTTGTTGCAAACATGTAACACGCTTTTCTAGCGCGACTACGTCGGGCTCATACTGGGCAAGCTTGTTTTCTAATTTCTTTCGGTAAGAAAGCGTTGCTGTGATTTCATTCATTAATTGCCGGCGACAGACTTCATCCAACTCGGCGTCAGGAATGTTAACGCCATTTATCAAGCCAGCTTGTCGACATTTCTCCAACAATTCCTCCTTTCTCTGTCTTACGTACCTGTCTTTCTGTATTTCTAATTCCGTAACTTCATTCTGTAGTTGAGTGACTTCAGCCTGGATCTCTTTATGCCTCATTACAATGTTACGAGCCTGGAAGAAAATATATAGAACATTTATAAGATTAGTAATTGAGAAAGTAAATATCAAATATCATAGTCTTAAGTAGGAGTTCAAGGAGTTGTTTCGTTCGATTACTAACCTCAGATAATAGAGTATCTGCAGTCGCACCTTCTCCAGGAATATGCAATTCTTCCAACTTCGCTCTTAGTAATTTAGTAGAGTCGGAGATCAGTCGATCGATGTGTTTGTTCAATTGGTCTCTTCTCAGAGTCAGTGATTCCTTACGCTTCTTTTCGAGCTCTACTTGATCAA
Source organism: Agrenia bidenticulata (assembly GCA_034694785.1). NCBI lineage: Eukaryota > Metazoa > Arthropoda > Collembola > Entomobryomorpha > Isotomidae > Agrenia > Agrenia bidenticulata. The sequence goes on along the minus strand of JAQFYM010001681.1, from coordinate 4,644 downwards.
CTAACTGCTGTCGATATTCTGGCGATTTCATAGTCTCAATAGTATCCAAGAACTGGTTCTTATAGATTTCGAGCAGTTTTTGCAAAGCATAAGGAGTATCCCGACTGGAGATAGGTATCTCTTCATGCTTGATGACACCTTGTGTAGCAGCACTACTAATTTGTGTTAATTTCTGGTCAACAGTACCTTTCGCTGGAGGTAACTTTTTGCCTAAAACCAAAATAAAGATCTTAATATTACCGAAATATCCCTAATTTGATTTTACTTAACTAAAATGAAATGCTAGTTTACCTTGAGGAGATGTACTTAATAAGGTTTGAGTGTGCAAAAGGTCAAGACCATTTATCTTGATAACTTTCTTGTTCTTTGCCTTCTTAAGTCGACCTTTTGGTTTCCTCCCAGGAGTACCACCGCCCCTAGCTGTAGTTTGAATTGGTGGAGGTGGTAAATAGATTTCCGTCTTCTTAATCTTCTCAACATCCATTGACATCGAAGTGTCGTCTTTCTCTGTTTCCAACTGAGTAAAAACAGCAATTCTTTCATCATTTGCTATCCTTTCTCAAAGACTTTAACAATTTGACAGTTATAAGATAATTTACTACCCTGACACCTTACCTTGTTATTAACTTTCGTACGAGACAGCTTCTTTCTCAATACTTTCTTCTTGCCTCTTCCTCTACCCCTTGCGTTACCTTGCGAATTTGATCTTTGGTTTCGATGGCATTGGTTAGAAGTGCTTTGTGCTGTATCATCTTCACTATTTTCTTTCGAGCTTTTACCACGACTTGAACACCAATCTGACCACGCTCGTCGAGTTGTGGGACCAACTACTACTCCATTTGGTTCATCACTTGTATCTGTGTCGTTCTCATTATGATCCTTCAAGTTTGAATTCGAATCATTCGAACTGGTTTCCACAAGTTTCAAACCATTAAGTTTTCCGTTGACTTAAGTAAATTAAAAACATTTATATTAATAAAATGTACAGAAATTTGTTGAGGCTGCATGCGTAAGAAACTATTTCTGTATATACATACCTACTGGTAGAATCGGTTTACCACGAAGTCGATGTGCTGATGACTGCGAGCTTTCATCGTCCTTCTCTTTCACTCCGGATTTTATACGTGCAAAGTATCGCTCCAATTTCGTCCGGTCAATTACATGAAGAAAGTACGACACAGGTTTGTTTGTCCAGGAAACTGAACCCCGCATTGGTTCAAGTTCTGAAACATGTATAATGGTTCCAATATCACTGAGGTTTCGTTCGGTAATTCTGAAGTTGAGCGGACAAAAAGCTTTCGATGAAACTATTCGAGCACCATCCTTCAAGTCAGCAAACCTCTCTTTCAGCATATGATCGACAGTCGGTCCAAATGCAAAATTATTTACGAAAACTATAGTTGCGCCAGTGATTCGCTCTCTCAATAAATCGCTAAGAAAATCTCCTTTCATTAAGCTGTACTCGCCATGCACTTTTCCGTACCATCGCATCCATTTGCGGAAAAACTTGTCCATGTCCTACGGATCATGAACAAATTCATTATTAGGGTCTGGTCACGAATAATAATTTTTCATAGACTATGAATTCGCTTTCAAACCCTGAACGAAATTATACCTTAGCATATGATGATGGAACCTCTGCCTTTTCAATCCCATAACAGGCCTTGCATTTTGTTGAAGCTGCTACCTGCAGAACAACTTGTCCGACTCCGGAGCCCAAATCAATAAAAATATCCTCTTCACTGATCTCTATTTGGTCGACCATCTGACACACCAACTCGAAGGATGTTTCCCCATAAACCTCCGGTGAAAAAGGTTCATAGTAATTCAACTTTTCTGGATCAGTTACTGCCATGTTGTAAACTTGTTGAAGAATATGTTTCAGTAATAACCGAGATGGTTGCTTATTAAGCCGCTGTTTTGGCTTAGACGTTCCCTTTTCCTGTATCAAACAAACAAGAAGAATAGCATTAATTGTTTGCTTTGTTGACAGTTGCCTACGTGCAAATCATAAAACCAAATGGTCACCCCTCGTAAATTATTACATTATATCAATGCTGACATTTTCTTTAGAATTTACAACCATTCAGACCATTCTGCTTGTGACTTGTCTTCAAAATTTTAAAAGACTAACCTTAGTATCTTATTTGGCAACGCCTCAGTTAAACCTCACTAGTCACTACTCGAAGCAGTCGAAGCTATTACAACAATTTATCGAATATCAAAGCTCTCGTAAGTAACCATAAATTGACACAACCTAGTGCGTTTTATTGTGGCTGCAATATTCATAAAAATAACTGCTCAATTGCTTTTCCTCTGACTTTTCTCAACTATTAAGGATAAGATAAGACTAAGAGTATTACCAATTGTATTATTGAGTCGATTGCTCTGTTGTAACGGTCACACAAATTCTTCATACTATCGAAACTCCGAGGGTCATAATCGTTTAGACAGTTGTTCTCCATGGCCACCTTCAGTTCTGGGAAGTCTTCGCATACCCATCTGCAAACACAAGATATTTCAATTCGTTAAGTGAAAAGTCAACAACAATATAATAATAATAGAGAGCTAATTCAGTCCACTATTGTATTGAAAAGGTAGGAAATAAACGCAAGGTTTAAGGGGAATACGAAGAATGAAGCTTTAACTTCCTTGTCTCATAATCAGGATTGTATTTCAGTCTATTTCAGGTGAGACTTGACATTTGACAATTTTGACAATAAAATATTACTTGACAGCAATAAAAAATGGACAGGTATTGATGATTTATTTTTCTTACTATTTCTTAGTATTTATTAAACATTTAAAAAATTCCTTAATAATCTACCAGTTTAGTTTTTACTCGTTATCCAAAGACTTTTATAGATTCTAAAGTAATTTAATTTAATCTTAAATTATTAGCACATCATTGAGCGACCTTGACATCCCTAAACGATTGTAAAATTACAATCTACTTGAATCTATGTATACGTGTTGACTATTAACGACACAGGACCATAAACCGACAAACCCCTACATTTACTCCATTTTTAACTTAGTCACATACATACAAAATACTATATAAATATATAATGAAAAGAAAGGCAACTGTCAAGGTCCCTTCCCAAGTGCTTAATGCAAATTGCCACTTCCAGACATGACAGCCTACCCTTACCCTAACCTGCCTCAACAAAACAACTTAAACATCACCCAATAATATTTTCTCTTGCAATCCAAGGGTCTGTAGATAGGGAGGGCACCTACCCCAGAAAATTAGACTCATAAATTTTTAACGACCCTACTAATCCTGCCTTATTAGTTATAATCATTACTACATAGACAGACTATTTGTTTGAATAATATTATAGTAAATTTTTTAGCTCTAATAATGCTCTAGACTTACTACATAAAAATTAAATCGTTTACTCTAAATTCTTTCGTTCACACGCAATATAATCAAGCTCCAATAAATAATATTCTACAGTACCGCGACGGAAACAGCAACTCAATACTCGAGTTTTAGTGCATATCCACCGTTTAATTCAAATGGCCAAAAACTCTTCATAAAAATCTGGAATAAAAAACAGTTAAAGAAAAAGCTGAAGATTGGTTCGAGTTTAACTAACAATAAGCTATTCAATAATCATATTACAGATGTTATCTTTTCTCCTTCTCAGATATCAGATTATCAATATTTTACTGTAACTGATACTCAACACTTCAAAAATTATAACTGGAAGCATAACTTAAAAAAAGCAACTATAAATTAATTTTTTCAATTTAAGTTATCCATACATCCAGCATTTATTTACGTTACAAGTTAATAGTAAAGGTTGCACTAGGCACCTTCTTGAAATTACTATTGACAAATCAAACTTCAACTTTCAGTTCATTCCTTTTTTACCTCTAAAGGCTTAACTCGTGAAAACGAAAACACGTAATTTTGTTTCCAGTATGCAAGCCCGATTACTTTTAGTCTTTTACAAGCACTTTATTATACAACCCAAAGATAGAAAGATTGCCACTATTTACATCCATCATTTTCATTAAACCATCGGAATATAGGGCGACGACATCGTGTGCGTAAAATAAGCACGCAATACTAGAGAATCTAACAACCAACAATATACCAATAGTATACAGTTCTATGCAACCAACCAACCAAATCCCCTGGCAAAATTTAACATGCAAAATTTAGAGGAACAACACACAAACACAACCAAATTATGTTATATCCTGACAATTTAATCAGTTTAACCAGCATGCAGCAGCAGCTACTTACTCCTCTGCACAATAAATGTCGATGTCCTACTTTTCCTAAGTGGTATGTGCGTCTATTTACTCACTTCACACACACACACATATAAAACGTAATCATAATCCCTACGTAGCACCATATGTAATAACATTACACACATGGCAAAAAAATACAAAAAACATTTGATGAAGGTTCTCCCTATCTTTTCTTCCTTGGAACGTGATGGAATTTTGAAATATCATTTCTTACACAACCTTTCCCTTTTTAGCCCGTTCGTTAGATTTAGGGCTTATAGGGATGCCAGTGTCCGTGTGTCTGTGTGTCTGTAAGCACGATAACTCTCTTCAAATTAACCCGATCGACTTGAAATTTTGCACACATGATCTCTGGCTTCATAGTTTGGACGA
>JAQFYM010001680.1:0-30431 GCA_034694785.1 Agrenia bidenticulata | reverse complement strand
TTTCATATAAATCTTTACAAAAGGTGCATTGAAAACTAAAAAAAATTAAAAAATAGACCTTTGAAAACACAAAAAAATGCAATAATGTTTTTAACCCTACCGAATAAAAAACAAATACTAAATCATTTAGGGCTTGTTCCAATTTGTTCTACCAGGGGTTTTTTGTTTGTAAATACGGCTCATGTCAACCCTGGTTGCATGACCCCGGAATATTTTATACGCAAAACACTTTATCTTACATTTTGGACACTGGGTGGACGTTAACCCAGAATAATCTGTTTAACTTGGGTCGGCCCAGATATATTGTACATCGTAAATACATTATTTACGATTGCTGTTTTTCCGTTTACGGTTTACGACCCGGTTAAAAAAAAAAAAAAACGCCTTTACATGTATTTATTTAGGCATTTTATAAATATTGCTATATCCGAATATACTTATAAGAAAGGCTTTTTGCATATTGATAATTAAAAGTAAAAACGCATAAATTTGTTTTTTTTCTATTTCTTTTAATGATAAAATGTAATTGAATATGCGTTTTTTTATATAAAATTAAATTAATCGCTTTTTTTTCTTCGTACGAAAATAAAAATTGTACAGAAAACCCGATATTTTGGGTTTTTTTTTACTGTTTAGCAGTTTATATATAAAAACCTAATAATTGGTTCTTACGTTGAGTTGTACATATTTTGTAATAAATAATAACCTTTTACAATCTTTTTGTTGGCTGTCGAGCTGTAACCATACAGGTGTTGTCATGTAATGTACTCTTTTTATATCTAAAACTTAATTACTTGTACGCGGAAAAATATATACACTACATTAAGCAGTAAAGTAGCCAAATACTGTTCGACTCTAGGAATAGTTATGTTTTTCAATTAAAATAAAAAGTAAAAACACTGGTTTGTTAGTTGTAAATGCATATATTGCTTTTGTAAAGGTTTTATAAGAAGTTTTTTTTTCACTTTTTATATCGCAAAAAATCTTAAAAAAAAACCTTAATCATAGACGTACTTTTCTTTTAGAAGCAAAGGATAATGGGTTCGTTGCTTCTACTACCAATTGCTACGCCACTGATCTCCCTTCAAGAATAAAAAAATCAATATGCATACGCTTTTTGTATTATAATAAAACGTTGCCTTTGTTTATCTTTATACTACTCTAAAGGCTTACCCAGAACTCTAAGCCACTAAACTTTACAAACAACCACAAAGGATTATTTACGTATACGAAATATCTACGTATACATAATTTATTTTTTTTAAATAATTTTGCACACAATTTTTGTTGAGCCAAAGAAACAGTATGTATAAAAAAAACAACAGTAGGCAATTTTCGTAACTTACAGTAAGACCTGCACCTTACGACAACACATAAAATAAACTTTCTTACATTCTTAAAATTTTTGGACAGAAGCTGGAAGTCAGAATATTCTATTCGACAATTTTAAGCATATAAAATGAAAGAAAACTACCAAACTTTTTTAATTGGTAAACCATTTTGAGATCAACACAAGATAGTAACTCAAGTGTACAAACACATGTGTATACAATTGTAACAACCCTTTTATGGCCATCAAAACTTTTTTGGCCGTATTCAAAAAACTCTACACAGTCTTAAGATCATTTGTAGAGTTACCAGCAAAACTAAACTGACAAAGTCATCATAAATAATATAGATTTGCAAAAAAATCAGACAAATTAATTTCTGGATAAATCATTTGCTTATAAATAACAAATATGCTGTGTAAGTTTTCATAAAACTAAAACCCCAGAATCGACCCTGATAAAAACATAACATTGCGTATACAAATAATTAATCAATTATATATCGCCAGCTATTATAGTATGTTATATTAGCAATGTTATTAGTAGTATTACAATGCTTAAAGTGCCATGATTATGCAAATACGTATAATTATACCTCTACATTTATTTTAATTTTGTAAGACCATTATTAGTTTATATGTTTTTTTAGAAGTTAGATAAGATTAACATTTAATACAAACACGAAATGGTACTTTTTAACTAAAAAGTCCTAATTTAACAGCTAAAAAAATATATAAAAGTATTTTGATACAAGTCTGATTAGATATAAAAATGTCCCTTTACAAGACACCGTATATATTTCATGATATTTGTTTTTTTTTTGATCCTCGTAAGAAGAAAAAAGTCAAAACATAGATAGTCGTCAAACAAACTCATGCTTATTACTTTACATTATTTTAATAAAAAGCGGGATGTAGATTTTTTTGTTAGTAATTTTATACAAGTGCAAAGACAATCATTCGCAAAACTGCAGCAGGATTAAGTAACATTTATCTTTAGATCCATCAGAAAGTTGACTTAATGATTTTATATTATTTTTTCTAATTGTAGGGTCTAAAAATGCGCTGCATTTAGATTTGTGTGTTTTAAGACATTTCATAATTTTCGTTTATGCAAAATAACTCTTTACAAACAGTTAGATATAAAACCATAAAACAAATTAATTTGTGCATTTTTGCCTATAAACGTTCATATCGTAATAACAATATATAAAACAATCTGTTGTGGAAGTAGATATAAACATTGTTCTTATAACTAGTTTTTTTTTTTGTATAATTTTTCACGTAAAAATGGCTGTTATTTTTTTTTTATATGTAACTTTATTAGACTAATTTTTTTTAAAAAAACCTTGGTATTCACTAGTAATTTAGGTATAGGTTTTTTTATCAATTGGCATTTAAAATAACAATTTGATCAAATATAACATTTGATTCGACCCTGATAGTAGCCAACAATATAAAAAACTACTCGTGCACAAAAAACGTAAATTTAAATTAAAGTTGTGTATTTTTTTCCTGTGTAAAATCAACGTATACATCCCTTTTTGTTGTATATTTGTGTTACATATACATAGAAAAAATTATTCGGGTCATTTACACCATAAAATAAAAAAAGCCTTGTGTAATGTAACACAACGCTGTAAAAAAGCCCAGGTATTACTAGAAAAATATTTTTTTACGTAAAAAGTATTTGTTTTCGTCAAAGAGTGATTTTTTTTAATAAAAAAAATAATTGCTTAAATTAAAGCTAAAATAGACGCTAAAAAATTCCAAATGCTTTGCAAATATGTTATCAGCTACACAGTAAATATGGTGTTGGCAGTTTTTTTTTATGGACATTGCGATAGTTTCATTTGTAAAATCAAATACCCTCACATGTATTTTTTACCTAAAATAGTTTTTTTGCATTTTTATCGCAGTCCAATAATGCAAAATTTGTGTGGATTTGCTTTTTAGCCTACATTTTTAGCTATTGAATCAAAATACAACATAAAAAAATTTGAGGTGTATCCATATAAATATGCATGTACCACGTATAAAAACGCATAAACACGTATAGACACATATAAACACAAAATATATTTCGGGATGTTTTTTGCATGGTTTAGTGAGATTTAAGAAATTTGTCGTTTTTACGACATTTTTCATAAAAAAGGAACGGTTCTACTAACGTATTAATCTTTACACATATCGGAAAACCGTTCCACTACAAAATTAAGCCATTTGCACGATAACAAAATGCGAATACTACATTAAAAATGCACACTGATGATAAAGTTTTCTGTTTTCTCCTCAGTACTTAAAAAAATTGGTTAAAAACAAAAGGATAATTTGTTTGAAAAGCATTATATATATTGCACATGCCGCATATAAAAAACTACATTTTTTGCTTATTGTACGCATAAAACCCAAAAAATAATTTTTTCTTTTTTTTTTTAAGATTTACGTATCATATAAGAAACAAAAAAAAACAAAAACTATATATTTTACGCACGTAAGCAATACAAATACAACGGCTCTTTGGTTTTTTTTTAAAGAGTTGTCTATAGTCTTTGTAAGTTACTAAGGGTGTCTACTCTTACTACGGGTGTTGTTCTACTACGGGTGTGGTTCTACTACGGGCGTGGTTTTACTACGAATGTGGTTCTACTACGTCTGTGGTTCTACTACGGGTGTGGTTCTACTACGGGGCACTGTGACTTAAGGGGTTAACTGTGAAACGACACAAAACGCAAGTATTTTACACTAAGGGTCGTAGACACCCGAATGTGAAAACACTATAGACAACGACAAGTAAAGAATTTGTTTTTGCGAAAGATAACCACAAACATTTTTTTTCGTTTTTTTTTAAAAAACCTTTTTACGAAAATTCCAACATATGCGCCATTTGTCTGTAACAATCTATCTTTCTCCACAGACTATTGCATATGAAACAGATTAGACAACGCAGAAATACAAATTGAAATATTTGCCAGTACTTTTTTGACGTAATAATATATCACAAAGATGTATAAAATCACGCAAGTTTTATTAAACATACATGTAATACATTAAGATCTTAGGCAAAAACAGAACCCATGTATTTTAATACATTCTGAACAGTTCTATAATTAAAAAAACTGCTAACGATAATATAAAATAAACCTTTTGACAGACAATGCTATAGCTGCAATCATCTTGTTAGTCTAATTATACAACGAGTATGTTATAGCTACAATTTTAAACATTAAAGTAGTTGCAAAAATATGCTTAACTTTAGTTTTGCACAGAATAACGCATTCGTGCCAAACAAGATACCTTGCTTCATTTTTAGCAGGTTTTATGTACTTTTTTTACGCAGATTAGATAAGCGTAGATAGTAAATACGTATAAACTTGTTTGGCACATAAAACATTATACAAAATATACACAAAGTAGATTTTTTACTCTTTAAACCGGAAACAAAGGGATGACTTTTTCTGGTAGTCCGAAATATAAAAAAAAAGCTTTTTTTAAGCATTTGGCTTACTAGGAAAATCAAGCTGGATTACATAATCGTATTTATATATGCTTTTTTTTTGACGTATCAGATGCTGTTTTTCTCTAAAAGCAAAAATATCTATAAGGCGTTGCATTACATACGCAAAGTATACTTTGTCCTTAAATTTTGCCAATGCACACTTTTAATATTATAAATAGTCATCGCCTAGGCAAAGATTGCCAGCCTAGGTAAATTATTCTTGCAGAAATAAAAACCACTAAGTAAAATCATACCGTTTCTACAATTATTTACTTATTTACAAGATATAAAAAGGTAATTTTAAGTAGATATATACTAAAGCTGTATTTTAAAAAAAAAGATTCTTTAGTTAGCTTTACAAATTATAGAATGTTAAAATTAACTTTTGAAAATTCGAAAAAATATTAAATATGCAAATTTAAGTTTTCTACTAAAAAATTACAGAAAAAAAATATTATCGCTGCAAAACAGATTTTGCACAGTGTAATACTAATTTGCCATTTTCTTTATGTTGTGACGGGCGTAAATGAGGCAGAACTAAATAAGAAGCATTTTTCTTTTACTAAACACATGTTTAAAACGCAAAAAAGGCGGATTAAAAAACCAAACGAGGCGCCCATTCTGCGTTAAAAACATATTCTATGCGTTTTAATTGTGTTCCGCTAGATGTTTGTTTTTTCGAACGTTGTTATTAATAGTTTTTCAGTTGTACAGTCTGCAATTTTTTGTTTTATTTTGGTATCAGTAAAATCAGTTAACTAAAATATGGAAAATATAAAAAAAATAACGCGTAGACTTATAAAACTAGTTTAAATTACACTGGATTCCAGCTATATTATATACTTTACAAATCTAGTTAAAAAACAAAAATTTGCATTTTTCCTAAGTTATAAAAAAAAAAATTATCGAAAAATTATAAAAAGGTGCTTTTTGCGTATAACCACTGCACCGTAGCGTACCAAGGAATTTTTTGACCAGGAGGTGTAGGTTTTTTTTTTGAGAAATGTAGGCTTAAAAATCTTGTTTTTTGACTTTTCAAAGGGTAAATTTAGATTTAAATTTAAATTTTTTATTTTTTAATTGCGACTAAAATGGTAAAATATCAGCACAAAAAAAAACCCTTGTTCCATATATAGCTAGACAAAGAAGTTTTTTTTAGGGGGGTGCACCCCCTTAAATCCTCCCTCCTCCCCTGGGCACGCCACTGCATTGCACATAATGATTACGTCGGCAATTGAACTGCAAAATTTGATAGGTATACAATTTTTATAACAAAAGTATCTAGACATAACTTTGCCTCTTATACTATAAACAACTTTTTGATTTAAGATAATATACAAACTATTTATAAAACAATGCGTTTCATTAAAGATGTTTTTCTACTATGTGGTAACAACAACATTTAAAGAATTCAAGAAAGAGGGGGCATAACTGTGTTCAGTATAATAAAATCAGTTTAGACCTGAATTGCATGTCATATATAACTAAAACCTGCAAAAAAATTCATGAAAAACATCGGCCTGTAAATATGGGTTTTTTTTGGTACAGAGCACTTTAAATAATAAGAATTGATACCAGCTATACAACAAGACACTAAAATTGACACTCGGATATGTATAAAATACCCGTATAAAGGTCAGTACTATATGGTTAAAAGCAAGAAGCTTTGCAACATACTAGTTATGCATTGCGCAACAAAGCAGACCGTTTGCGTACGAAGATGTGGCTCAAAACTTTTTAACCCTGCCAAAATGTTTTTTGTAGTAAAAAAGCATATGTTGTTCTTTAAGAATTTACTAACACTGTAAACAAAAGATATTTGTGTTTTTAATTAAAAAATCATTTTCTAAATCATAGATGCAAAGCGAACAGTACGAAAAACAAGATAGACATTACAAGAAAATATCACATAACAGAGTAAGCGTATGTATACATACTCAGGCAAAATTATGCTTTATATAACTATTAAACCAAATATCCAAAACGGTTTTTTTTTGTATTGATATATAAAGAAAGTTAAACAAAGTTAGGAATGGTAAACAGCAAAAAGTTTATAGTAATACAACAATCTGTACAATGGTCTGTAGAAATGATGGGTTTTATTTTATATTCACATAAATATATAAAATTTATTTATAAGAAATTTGCCTAAAGAAATTTAAAGTGGTATTTAAGTGGATAAATTCTTACAAAAATATATCTGACCCGCGACATAAATAGCCATATAAAAACAAAATTTTTTATTTGTAACGGTTACTTATAATTTTACGAAATACAATACCAAAAAAAAAATATTAAACAGTACCAGCGAGTCGTTTTGTGTGTTTTCATACGTTTCTGCAAGTATTTGTTTTATCTGGTATGTTCAAGTAATTTTTCTACATTGTTTTGTATGCTTGCGTGCCTATTTTAGTCATCTATAAATTTTTTTATATCGCTAAGCCTTTGGATATGGCTGCCTGGTAAAACATAAAATACCTTTTAGTGCTATTTTAGTCTCAAAAGCATTTTTCGTATTCAAATATGTATGATACATTAAGTATTATTCAAAAAAGTCGACGTTTTTTTTATGGTTTAATGTCAATATACGCTTTCAAAAATGCAAAATACAGTACTACTTTTTACTTATGTTAATGTTAATGTTACCAAATATCAAAATAATTCTTTTTAAAGAAAAATACATAAAATTAAAAATATTAATACCTAATGTTGAAAAAATATACAAAACAAAGATCTATTAGTATACAAAAAAACAAACAAACATGTAAAAGTTAGCTGTATATTCACTCAACGCGTTTTTTGATTATCAGCACGAAACAAACAAGAATTCAAAATGTTATAAAAGTTGTTTCTAAAAAATATGAGTCATTTTTTATAAAATTCGCCTTGCTAAAAAGCGTTGCAATATACCATTACATGTGGAAAAATTTTCATGTGCTTAACAGGTAAGAAAATAAGGTTCACCTGTAAAACAAGCAAAGGCAATGTGTTTTTAAATCAATTATATTGTTTTTTTTTGGATATTTATAAGTTTAGTATAATAAACTTACAATAATTTAAGTATGTTACATAACTGCACCTGTGTTTCGGCATTCGTGCTAGGGTAGGCTGCAAACATAATGTTTTTGTATTTGCTGTACACAAAACAAAATCTCTACTACAAATATAATATGAAAAAGTCATTAAATATTCCGAATGACAGGACAATCTAAAATACAGGCGACACTTCACTTGTTGTTTAAAAAAATGTTATGTACTATTTGAACCCCGGTGTTCTTGTTCAAGCTTTAAAGTCAATTATAAAATAAATATAAAGGCTTTTTTCATATAGATTTTTGCAAATTTGAGCGTAACTACTTGCAAGGGCGGGCGTGTAATATGTCGTTGTGCCAAACTGCTCTTTACCAGAACTTTTACTTTACTGTAAAATATATTTTCATATACAAGTGTAGTAATGATTATTGCTGACTTAACGATGACTGATTAATTTGCCTCTGAGTGTAATGTATTTAAACTAATTTTGCAATAAGTATTTACAAATAATAACTTTCAAGCCGATGTATAAAGAACTTTGTTATCCTTTGCAAAAAATTGACATTAAACTTATAACCGTATTTACATACTACGAATAAAACTTTTTGTTATTTATATAAATTGGTATCTTTTTTTTTATATATTAAAATCTTCGCGTTGTTTTTTTGGAAAAGAATAATCTGAAGTTTAATATGACGTAAAACATATTTTTATGGATTTTGGTTGCTAATCTAAATTTTCTAGTATAATGTAAACTAAAGCTTTGTATTTAACATGTCTGTCTGCACATTCTTTAGATATACTACAATTTAATGCGAAAAAAATATTATCAGAATATCTGATATATTTTTCAAAATAAAATGTCTATATTTAAAATATAAAGATACAGACAATACGACATACATTGCATGAACACATATTAAATACAAAAAAAAACTTATATAATTTTTTGGCAAATTTATAAAATAATTTTTAGTTATATTTAAATTTGGTAACTGGTTTATATCAAATGTCTATATTTTATATACCTACTGTGGGTATTGGTATACTTTTACAAGAAAACAAAATACACAACCAAATTTTTTTGGGAATGCAAAAAAACATTATAGAAAAAACAATATTGCGGTGTACCTTTGTGCAAGGTATTTTAAAATTTCATAATGAGCCAATGGCACAGATAAAAAGGAGGGTGGGGGGCTGATGGTGGGTGGCATTAGCTACCCCTTGTACAAAATCACGCTAAAATTTAAGGTGAAGGTCTATTTTGTGCTTTGGTTTTTTCACTAAAAAAGTCTAAAATAAAAAATAATTAACATTAAAAATTTCAAAAAAAAATAACTAAAGATTTTTTGCCCTATAAATCAAGTTTTCAGGATTTTTTTGTAAAAAACACTGACTAGCCCTGGTCACAAAAATTCCTAGCTACGCCACCGTACAGGGCATGTAAAAGTGACATATACGTTTACGATATCTGCCACTATACGAAAATAGCAGATTTTAGTTCGTGGTTTTATGGTATGCATTAGGCCCAGTATATCGTATGATTTCTTACTATATTCTATTTTAGTTGTCGGTATAAACCGTACTAATTCTCAATCATTTTTTTTTTGTGTACAATGTACTAATAACAGACATAAGAATTATTTGTGAGAGTGTTTTTTACACAATAAATGCTTATAGCGTTACTAGAACAAGTAATTATAGAATGAATTTACATTATTATTAAATTGTGTGTACTTTACACAAAAACACTTATATAAATCTACTAAAATTTGCCGCATTGTCAAACGCTAAAAACCAAAAAACATGGAAGTCAAAAATTTTAGGTATAATCGAATAAAGTGTAGCATAAAAACTATATAAGAAAGAAATACATCGCATTACATGTGTTCTTAATAATCGTAATCAAGTTGTTGAAAATTTAATTTACTAGTTTTTGCATGGCAAAATAAACGGTATTGGTTTTTCTTTTTTAGGTAAAAAATTACAATTTACAGGGATAATAGTGCGCACCAAGTAAAAATGCGCCAAAAAAATAAATATGAACATTATACTAAAAACAGCATGAAAGCTGTTTTTGTTTTTTTTCTCGTAAGGCAGACAGTTTATATAAGAAAATTACATAAAAAAAAAAATAAAACAAAAAGAAAAAAAAATACTTAAAACGACTATAGTAGTTACATGATTTGTTACTTGATTTGGCAAACTTACAAAACTGGAAAATCTCAAAGTAAAAAGTTTGACGTAGCTCGCAAAAAAAACAAAAAAATTTTGCTGTTTCTATATAGCCTTTCTACAAGGAACATTTTCACTGTTTTTTTTTTTGGTTGTAGATGCTTTAGAAACAAAAAAACATGTCTTGGCGTGTATAAAAATGGTTATATTGTACAATTCTAAAAATTTTACTAGAATTTTGGCTTTGAGGGATTTGAGTATTTTTTATTCTTTTTGGTACTTTATGTTCAAAGTTATATATATATATATTTTCATTAGTAAAATTAGCGCTTTAATAAATCATAAGTAAAAAAATTATATCTAAAAATACGGTTTTGTAAATGTATTTTTCAAACAACTTTTATTTTAAAAGTTTAAAATTTAAAATTTAAAAAAAAATCTTCAATTTGATATTATAAAAATGCTTTGCACCGTACTAAAAAATCTACATACACAGAATTGCATATGTTTCACATATAACCGCATAAAAAAGTAAAGATTGCATCTAAAGACAAAATAACAAGGCTACCACAACCTCAGTTTTACGATACAAACAATGTATGTTATACATGTTTTTTGTATATCTTTGTAAATTCTTCATCCAGATATTACTAGATAGATAACATCGCGTATTTTATAAATATTTTTTAAGTTAAAAAAAAATGCATTTGAGAGAAAACTTTATGTCTTGTTCAAAATAATATTACCAATTATTCTCGATATGCATTTTTTAATTATAAAATGTATCTAGTATTTTTATATAATATAGCAAAACTGGTTTAAAAAGCAACTATAGTATAATCTAACATTGAACATTGCATGCAATTGTTTCGGATACGCAAAACATCTTTTTAAAATATAATTCGTCGATGTATATAAAAATCTAATTTTTTCTATCATAGAAAAATGGGTTGTGAAACGAAAAAGAAGTCGATTTACAATGTTTTTTTTATATTAATCACACAAAATTGCGAATAAATTTGTGTTTTATCATACAGAAAAAAACGGAATTTTATTTTTTTTTTCTAGTATCTACATATTATATTATATTTATACAGCGTTGTATTCTAACAGATAGACAATGCCCGTCGCGTTTTTTAAACAGTTGTGTGCTATTAAAAGGGCTTTTTTACGTCCTCCCAACTTTTTGTATTTTGTGAACGATAAAAATTGAAGTTTTATATACGAGAAGTATGTTGTAGTAAAGATATTATACGTCAAACTGTGTGATGTTAAGACAGAAATAGATATACATCATACTATGCAAGTATATGTGTTTTAGAGACATGCAAAAACCCGTAATTTGTACAAAGTTTTTTATGTAGATAAAAGCACAAATTTTACAAAATAAAAAAAAATTGCAGTACGTTCATATAGTAAGAAGTCGCTTTTTGCACCTAAATGAAAACACTTGAGTATATTTTTTTTTTGTTATAACTTTCTGTTATGTAAAAAGTATTGTGAAATTGCAATATCACATTAAACATTATTTCTTTCTCTGTATAAAAAAAAAGTCAAATCGTTTTATCAAAAACCGCTTTGTCTATAAGGGTTCGTCGCTAAAACGTATAAATTTTTAAAAGATGATAACAATACCTATGTTGTAAATAATGGTGTGAAAGGCATATTTTCGTTACAGATTTTATATAAAGTTTTTTTATATTAAAAAGGTTCTTGGATATGATTAAACTAAAAAAAAACTAGTAAACACTTACATTACAATTTCTTTGTTTTACATAACAAAACCGTGTATTACACAGTTATAAAGGTTGTTTTTTTACACGTTATGTACAGAAAACAATTTTTGTATGCGTATGTCTAGAAGCATATTAGATTTCAGTTTTTATTTTTAAGGCAATTTATGATTAAAATGGTTTATACAAAATTTGAACCTACAATACCAATAATATTTTTATTTGCATATAAAAAAACAAAAACTTTGTTTTTTTTGTTAAATAAAAAATCTGTTTTGACGCAAATAATTTGTTTTTAAAAGAGTCCGCTTGTTTCCAGATATTTTTACCACACATTATCCACTCCGTACGTATTAAGTAAGTTTATCTAATTTAATTTTTTTCCTATAAGTTTTTATTTTATATATATATGTATTTAGAAAAATCGATGTTTTCAAATCATTTTTTACCATAAAAAACTTGATTTAAGTTTTTAAACAGTAACCCGGATGTCTCTAATACAAAAAGAACGACCATGTACGTCATAAATGTAAGATAAATTCTAGAATAAAGATTTACGGTGCGGTAAAATTTGTAAGATAAGCATAAATATCAAAAAAAATATAAAAAAAAATATATTTTATTTTAAGCAAACACACACTAGACAGTTTAGTTACCTTAATGCAGATGAAATCCGTTCAAAAAATATAAATAAAACGCAAAATATCATTGCGGCGGTTCTAAAAACAATTCAAAATGCTAGACAAAACTATTTCATAATTGTTACTACAACCGGACATTTAAAATACTTTTAGAATTTAATTGCGTATACAAACAAGCTTTTTCGGTTATGTTTGCATCTTAAAATAAAATTAATTTATCAAAGGCGTTTTTTTTTTCCTAAAAGAAAATACTTTGTATAGTAAAAGATACTATTCGTCTCCTATTCACATACTATACCACGATTGCGTGGGAGTCTTAAAATATTTGCATTTTTTTTTTTGTTATTAAAACAAGCATAACAAGCTGTTTTTTTATCTTTACCATAATGGTATCATTTTTTTATTTTGATTTTTTTACATATCATTGTCTGGTAGGATACTTCAATTTGCTGTAAAGTTCATACTGACAGTTTACATATGCTAAATTAAATCGATATAAATAAAAAAACTATGGAGGAAATTTCGAAGTAAATAATAGTCTGATTTAGCCGAAATTGTAGTTCGTAGTTTTATGTATATTTAACTTAAGTTATAAAAAAAGCTAAATTCGAAACGCAACAAAAATATGCATAAAGAGAAATTTTTAAACCAATTTTTGCTTCTTGTGCGTATTTTGTACTATAACATATAGTGTGAATATTTTTTTTGATCTTTCTTTGTTTTAGGTATCCTTTGACATAAAAGTCATAAGTAAAAAGTATAGTACGCAATTAAATTACATGCTTTGTAACTGCCTTTTTAGTAATCTGACCTATCTCGTATTTTTACCTTATTTTTAGTTAAAACATACATGTGTGTGTTTTATTTAGAGTCACATTTGTTAATACTTGTGACTATGTAATTCTAGTATACAACCAATACATTTATTGGTGTTTTGCAACCAACAAACATTATTAAAAATTATGTGCGTAACATGTTTTTAAGAAAGCTGCTTTTTTTGTATTGTTTTTTCGTACAATAATGAGTTAGTATTGTAGTTTGAGTCTTAATTTACTTAGTTGTTTTTTTTTACTAGTATCTTTTTCTTTGCAATTTTGACCCCGCCCTAGAAAGGTTTTTCTTTTTCTAAGTCAAGTTATTTTTTTTTAAAAGTTTATCTAGGCAAAATTGCCAGGCAATGTATGTATTGCCTAAAAAAAGTAACATCGATAAACTAATTTTTACGTGGCGAGATTTTCAGGGCGAAGTAACTTTTCAAAAAATCTTTTCGTCGGTAATATGTACAAATGCGTTTATTTTCTCAATTTTTTTTTCCTTGGTATAAAAATGATACTAGGAGGATCAAATAACAGCAACATCATACTGAGAAACTACAGGGTGTCCAACTTATTTTAGATTTAATCATCAAAAAATCTATATTCAAATCAAAAATCATTTTCGAAAAAACTTATTCAAAAAGCATATATATTGTCTCGGAAATTTTCTTTTATTATTTTTTATTATTTTTACATTTAAACATATCTGCTAATGTTTTTTTTTTAATATTTACTTTAGACGGAATTTTGTCAAAATTATTTTAACTAAAATTATTCTTAGCTATAATCATTTTCCCGGAAAAACTTTATGTCAGAATTGTAATTAATTTACTTTTTGAAGTTAAAATCTTTTCGATTTTGACAAAAATGAACAATTTTTCAGTCGATAGGACATTTATAAAAAAAAGTTTTGTACATTATCTCTTAAAAGGTAAAAAATATTTGAATTTACAAAAAATGCAATTTTTTTGAGCTTTGTCAACTTAAATTTGATTATAATAATTTTTCTGGTCACGGGTTTCACGCATATTTGCGTAAAAATTAGTGATTAAACGTGTTTTTGGCAATAGAAAGCAGAATTGGTTCTTTTATTTTTTACAAGTAATAATGGAAAAAAATATAGAAGCCATAGAAAAATTAAGAATTATACAGTAGATCCTTTTTTTATTTCTGCATTTTATTGCACAAGAAATATGTTTTGTAATTGTATCGATGTTTTCAACGAAAGTATGCTTTTTTGTGAGTTCCTTGATATACTGTGGTAGATTGATTCGGTACCCAATCAAGGAAATCGCACGCAGATGCAAATGACATTTTACAACCACAAAATACATCCAAACATCGAATATATGGTTGTTTAGCTGATTTTCTACTATAATAGGCATTGAAAATGACAAATACAAACAAACTTGAACATTTAAATTTGTTCATAATCAAAAAATTAAAAGTCATATATTAAAAAAGTTCTAATTTTCTTTTTTATAGTAAAGAACATTGGATGCATGTTTTATTACCTGAAGTATAAAATTATTTGTGTTTATAACATACGACTAATTACATATTTAATTTTTAATGTATTTTAAACAGAATTAAACTACAATTGATGCGGGTGCAAAACATTTACAATAAAGTTAAAAATGTAAGTGAATATTAGTGCGTGAAATAGTTTGCGTAGCATATCTTTATCCGTATGATTTTATCCCTGCGATTTTCCACAATTATTAAAAATCAAAGAGATATCACGCCACGAAATTATTTAGTTTAAAAAGTTGTATAAAAAGGAATCGGCCAAAGACTTAAAAATTTTTCAACCAGCATAGTCTTGCACAGTAAAGTTTTTTGCTAGAAAGCTAATCTTTAAACTTGATTAACATATGCATACACTTAATAAATAGGTGAAAAAACAAAAATACGCAATGCGAAAATACATTAATGAGTTGAATTTCGTTTCATATTGCGTTGAGCCAAGTGATAATCAGCTTCTATTGTTTATCACTTGATATTGTTTACCTAGCAAAAATTATTTAATGTAAAGCATAAAATTTTCATACCCTGTAATACAATGTTGCCAGCATAAAATTGAAATATTTTTGTAATTGTTTATTTTACCTATAAAAATATAATTATCTAAAACTGGCTACTAGTTTGTAGTTTTTATTGTGTCTTGTGTATTTTTAGATGTGATTTTGTTTCCTATATTATATGCAATTGCTTTGCCTGTTGCTTCAATTTATAGTATTGTTATATCAATCGCATTCGCTAAATATGAATATTAAGAATGCAATATACATCTAAATGAGATTTGCATTTTAAAAAAGTCTGTTTTCTTTAAATTCTTTTGTCTTGTTAATACATTAAACTATAAAATTGGCAATGTAGGTTTACTAAAAAAACACGTGACGTCGGAACGTGTATTTTAATAGTTTTTTACTTATAAAGTATACAACTTTAACTATTCAAAACAAAAAAAACAATTTACAAATACTATCATTAGATAATGTTTGTAAGTAAAATGGTAAAAAGTTGATAGTTGCCACAGAAACGCTTTGGGACAACATGTGTTTTGCGAAGTATCAAAACGACAAGTTGCATGTTTCAGGTTTGGAATTGCAGATAAAATATATTTTAGTAACAGAAAAAATAACCACAACAATAAGGATTGTAACACCTTGTTCTATAATATAAATATGCAATAGTATCGAAATCGCATAGTAGCTTTTTTTGTGCTGTTGTTTTTGCTCTGTACTAGAATACATGCTTAAGGACAAGTGAGATAATACAGCCTTTTATCATAGCAGTTTTTGGATGATGCCATTCAAGCTTGTGCTTTATTGTAAGAAAAATCATCCAGCAATTAAATTTCATATCGAATGTGTTTTTATACCAAAAAGTAAAAAATCAAACACTGTACAAAATTTACCTTGGCATCTTTTACTCGTGATTAATCGATCTTTGGACAGATGGTACAAAATACAAGGTTTAAAAAAAGACGTATGCAAAAAGAGGTCTACTTTAATAGAGGTAAAAAAAGAAGCTTGTTAAAGTAGTCATAAAAATGCACGCAAATAAATTTAAAAAGTAAAATAATTGTCTAAAAGTAATGTTAAATAAAAATCGCGTAAAAAAAGTTATTATTTAGAAACAATTACATTTATCTTTAGACAAATATATAAAGGTTATCTGCATACAAAAAAGTCCCATTTATAAAAAAGCTGCAATTTGCGTGTTTAGCTGTATAAATGTCATATATTACAAAAAAAACTAAAAACAGTAACATCTAAAAATACATATAAAATACGTAGTTTTAGCAAATAATTAAAAACTATCCAACGATATTACAACAAAACACACGCGCATAAAAAGAATATATGCAAATGTTTTTAGCTTGCAAAAAAACACTTTCTAAAGACGGAAAAGTATAATAGTTATTTAGCTGCAAAAATACTAAAATGTTGTTAAATTTAGTCCATTCTTGTTGCTGCAACGGAATGTTTTTGTCTCCACGTTTTTCTACAAATCGTAATTATTTTTTTGTAAGTTATTTTGGCACATAATGTGCGTGTGCAAAACAATTGAAATAATTCGTGCACAGCCACGCCCAAAACAAAAAAATAAGATAAAAAAATAATAGCCCACGTTGTTGGATATAATTGCAAAGTCCTTTATAGGCACTTAATCATCTTGTGCTGCTTCATTTTTCGTTTCTTTTTACACTTGATTTTTTTGGTTAAATTCAGGTTTAATGTAAAAAGGTTGTTTTTTTACATGTTGCATTGTTTTAAAAAAACAAATATTTTATAGACAGCTAATTATTGTGTAACAAAATGTTTTTTTCCACTTTTTTGTGAGACGCGCAGCGTGGCAATCATGTGCAGCGCTTTTTTTTTGGCGTATAAAAAGCAAGAATTAAAAAGAAAAAAATTTTCTTAAATACAACAAAAAAAAACACGATTTGATAATTATGAAACAAGAATGAAATTCGTAAAATATAATCGAAATTTTTTTCAATTTTTTTTTTTTAATTATTAAACGTACAAGTTTTTTTTCATTTATAAACAATTATATTTTTTGAAAATATACGCACTATGTTACTATGATTGAACCATAATACAAATTTTTCGCGCAGAATATATTAGAACGCAGGTGGCGCGCTGCGCATGGGGGTCTCACTGCGCGCGCCAAACCTATTATAAATTACCGCATTAAAAAGATAATTACAACAGTTTAATAAAAACACATAATGTACAACGTGCCTTATACAACGAATTTGCGCATTAGATTGCATAAAGAGTTTAATATCTTAATATGCTATATTTTTTTGGGGTTTTAAAATATAAAACTGTTGTTTTTGCTACACAAAAAGCAACAGAAAACTTGTAAATCATATGTGACTACGTAAGTTCTGAATGAGTACATTGTTGTACTTTGATGGTTTTTAAATGTTTTTCAGCGTTTATTACCGGTTAACAATGACTTATTACCACAATTTGTAACGAGCAATGAGCAAACAATGAATAAAAAAGATAAATAACGCAAAATTCGACGACATCGAAAATATACAGAATTATGGTACTAGTGCAAAAGTGGATGATTATTTTATCTGCGAAACGAATGAACAAGGCCTTCTGCTAAAATATTACTGTATCGATAAATCTTTGCAAGCAATAAAAAGCAACCGAAATACTGAAAACGTATATAAAAATAAAGACACTTCGTGACAGAGTAAATATAATATGTTGCAAAAATATAAACTTTTGGTAAACCGCGATTAAATTTTTTATAAAAACAATGTTACTTGTAGTAAATGTTTAACAACGATATATATCCGACATATGAATGTGTACACTTTTGTACTGTGATGACTTTTAGTTATAATTTATACATAGTGTTTGATCAGTTTATACTAGGATGACACTGGTAAAAATAAAACCATAAAAGCTTAAATATGAACAGGACGTGCTAATTATTTATTTTTACTTGACAAAACGTGCAGTATATTTTTACACAGCTTTTACATATAAACTTCATTTTTTTTTTGTTTACCTTCTTTATTATACATTTTCGCATACTATATTTCACAAATTTTTTATTTGTGCAAAAAAAAAAATCACCCTTGGATTTAATTTTTACAAATAGTTTATATTTTGTATCAATAATTTTTTGTGTGCGCTGAACTACTTAATTATAACAACACGAACAAGAAAATCATCTTTACGACAAAAAGAAACACAAAAGCCAGGCACGAAATCATAAAAAAGGTTTCGTAGTTAAACCTTGATAAAATACTAATATATTCATGTTGTAAATTTAATTTTTAATCGCAAAATCAATATATGCGCTATATTGCATGATAACAATCTAGTTTCGGTAACAAACAGACAACGAAGACGCAGGTAAATAAAGATAGAGGGGGTCATATACAACTATAAAGAATATCTAGCAAAAAGATTTTAAAAAATTTTTAATCAGAGTAATATAGCTATCAAACACACATTTATTTGCAGCATGTACTTATTCATCTTATTTTTTTTTTTGTTTTCTTAACGAATGGCGTTCTACGATTATGGCTTGAGTTTTTCTTACTTGTACAAAAGACATGTCTTAGCATAGTACAAAAAGTATAAGTGTCGTGCGTCAATCTCTACGTAGTACGAAGCATTTCTATATTCATAATGTTTTTAATTTTGATCATACGGGTACATTTATAAAGAATAAGTAAAAAAAAAATTTGTGATTAAATACAACCAAACAGCAACTGCGTGGTCAACGCGTATGCAACTTTCCTACAGAAGTAATACGTTTTTACCTATATTTAAACGTTTGTAATTGACACATCTGCACGACCGAAAGGAGTGAAGAATTATCACTACCTCAGTATACTTTAGTGCATAATGCGTATGATACGGCATGGTACGCTAGTTCATTTTTGGTAAGTTTTTCGCGTGGAAAAATAAAAATTATAACTTTAAAAAAAAAATAACTAGTTCTGCTGCAAAATCTGCACTGTTAGTACTAATATTATATTGTTTATACGCAACTTAGAGGAGCTTCAGTAAAGTAAATATCTACATATATCGGGTATTTTGTGCAGATGTTGTCTTAACAAAAATGCATTTTTATAAAACAAGTCCTTATTTCGGTATTGTACTGCGCCTATGCTTCATACCCCTACAATACAAGTATTGTGCCGATAAAAATACGGATTGATTATACACTTTACGTATTTTTTGCAAACCTTAGACAAAAAAACCTTAAACATGTACTAGTTGCTGACACAAAGCTGTAATTATTTAAAAAATTAGTACGAATTATTTGCAATGCAGCTGAAATACAATACTCTGACAAAAATTCTTACACTGCTGCGCTTAATTGCCTAAAAGCAAAGACATATATTTAGTTATACTATTAAGTATATAAATAACAATAATAAAACAGAAAACGTAGTAAAGAAAGAAAGCGCAAAAACCCAGATATAGTTTTTACATTTTAAACAGAAGTTTTTTTTGAGTCTTTAACTTTTTAAAAATTATATGAGTGGAAGATGTAATACTATTTCAATACTAAATGAGTAAGAGTTTTTATAAAAACATAATGTAGGAATGGCAATCATAAAAACAGATAATAAATATCTGAATGCAGAATACTAGTATATGTTATTGGGGTTTAATTTTTATTTCTCGATTCCGTATGTAAAAATGGTATTTGAAAACACTTTGTCATAAAAAATTACACACCCGGCAGTAGTAAAAATTACAATAAATATATAATATTTATACATTTTGCATAATATGCAAATAAAAAAAAATACCCAGCGTAAATAGACTTAAATATAGCGTTGTACTATTTGCAAATAATCCAAACAAATCGATCGTCTTTTATTACACTTAAAATACTTTTTTATCTACTGCAAACGGGTTGTTACCTGCGAAATGTCACAAAAAAAACTAATTTGCTGAGTTTTTTTTGTGTTGGTTGCTTGTCACACAAAACCTGGCAACTTTGGTATTTACATGCAAATAAAAGGCTCGTAATAAAAGGTTTGCAACACGGTTGAAAACATTGCTCACATTGTTTTAAATTTTGATGTTTTAGTAAGCAAGCGCTCTATTGAGTTAATCGCGTAATAAAAGCCAGAAAAAATGACGGAAATTTGTTTAAGTACGTTGACCTGTAAAAAATACGTTTGCTAAACACCGAACCGCATACAAATACACATTGATAAATTTTTAAAGGAATATTTTATAACGATTATTATTTTTCGGTTTAGTCTAATATTTATAGTGAAGCACATAGTATCTACACGCACATGCATATCATTCGCCTTAGAGAAAGGTACGTGTACGTGTAAAAAAAATCTATGTTTTTTTTTTGCGTTTAAGTTTAATATCATGTAAACTCATAAAAACGAACATATAATAAACTAACAAAAATAAACATTTTTTGCAAAATGCTTTAATTTTGTAAAAAATATACTTTGCGGAATTTCCCATATATACGCAACATGGAACGACATTATCTCGGCCAGTATCTTTCTTTTAAAATTTCGTATGTCCGGCCCGCCCAATACCTGAAAAATAACAGACAGGTCTTTCAATTATTCGCTTTGATTAACTCTTATAATGTATTATTGTATACTACATATAAGAAATAAGACTGGAACGTCGCTTTATAAAAAAAGAGACTTAATGTGTTTTTTTTTTAACCTACTTGGTCTAAAGTTTACTTGTGATTTATAGGTTCGGTTTAGTGTAAAAACATCGTTTGTCATATTACCGTCTGTCAATGTTATGCCCTTTAGCATACTTATATAATTGGAAATGACAAAAGCGGGTATTTTAAGGTAATGTCATATTTAATTTTAAAATAGAAAACAGCACACAATAAAAAGGTGCAAAATGGGTTTATTTGTAGTAATGTAAATTCTTACGTTATTTTTTTGTAATTCATTAGAGTATATATTCTGTAGAATGATACAGAAGCGACTTTTGCATTACTAAAAAAATCATATGTCTGATGGATACGCCTTTAAATGCTTGTATAAAGCCATTTTATATAGCCGTTACACTAAAAAAATGCCTACATAAACGCAGTAGACACCTTTAATGTATAGTTAAGCCGCTATTGCATTTGACAATAAAAGTATAACACGACATACATAATCTTAAAATACAAGTAAAATCTAAAAAAATATATAGCCACATGTAAAAAAAGATTGTGAGGCAATAATTCTAGCAAAAAAAAATTCTTATGCTATATTTTTAAACTTTTTTTATCGATATATTAAAAAAGTTATTTATGTTTTCTTTTTTCTTTTTGATTATTTTTGTTTTTTTTTGGTTTTTAGAATTATATTTTTGTCAATTATTGAACGAAGTAAAACGTAAGAAAAATCGTTTAAAAATTGAATATGACACTTTAAAACATAAACAAGGGTTTTTTTTAACCCTGAAAATAATACCTAAGTATGTAAAAACTTTTAAAAAATAAAGTTTTTTGTTCGACTTTAGCAGTGAAATTGCAAAATGCATACACATATTTTTTGGTACACGTGTAGTATAAGTCGAAGTTTTTTATAACAACGTCGTTTTTTTTTTAGTTTAAACGCCATAAACTGCTGTATCATCGACGTTGAAAATACAAAATGCTTTTTAAAAACTTATATGCGTCAAATATGTTTCATAGAATTTGCATTTACAAAACACATAAAAACTGCACCTTTGAAACAAAATCGTAAAATGTCGTGTTTTTATGTAGGTAAATATTAATGCTAATAGAAAAATGATTTTTTAAAATTAAAAAATGTAAGTCCTAACAAAAGTGTTAGGTTTTCACACGTGTTTTGATATATTTTATTGAGAAATGTATTTGAATGCGTTTATTTACAAAAGACAATCGTTAAAACCTTTTTCAATAATGAATTTATCTGCAAGTAAAAAATCGATGTGATTTTGAAAATCTCCAAGCATAAAGTATATAAAAAATGCAAAAAAAAGTATTTATGTAATATTGCCGTTTTTAAACATTATTTTTATACTTAAAATATAATTAATGCACTAAAATAACAAAAAAAATCGATTTATGTGCACAAAAGACACATGTGTGCACGGCAAAAGCAAAAAAATATGTGTATTTGATACAAAAGCAAACAATTTTACCCAATGTTTTTTAGATACATATAAGGCAGAGAAGCTTTCAATAAGAAGATATGCGAAAGCAGCCCATATGCCAGCTACTACAAATATTACAACCTGTGTATTTGTATATACGTCTAGATAGCAAATGTGTACTCTTATATATATACCGGTATCATATATAGGCAAAACAGCCTTTGAAATAAAGTAATTTTCTTTCTAGCATTAAGCACTAAAGTGTGTTTCATGCAAAATTAAGAACTGTAAAACAAAAAACCAAACGTTAGTTTTTACAAAACTTGTAAATGACAATGTTTTGCATGACAGTATATGTTTAATTATGTTTTTGAGTCGTATTTACGTCTACTCAAACTACGAAATGTTCCAATCTATGTTTATAGCCCTATGCCACTGTTGCTTTTGTCTAAAAAAGGTATATGAGCAAACAGTTTTTATTTTTCCGAATACGGCAAATGAAGATGTTTGTTTTTCATGTTTTTTTTTTGCATCTCACTTTTTTATTTTTACCATATCTTGCTTTTTTTCTAATATAGAAACTCACAATTTTGTAATATTTTGTTAAAATATATACTTATGTAATACTAAAGCGTAATTTTTTTCGGCTAAAAAGCAAAAAAAAAACACTCGAAGTTGAAAATATTTTTTTTACCCGCTTATACGGGCCCGCATGAAAACCATGTATTTCAGGCCCATGCTGTCCTTTTTTGCTTCACAATACTTGCAATCTAATTTATATTTTTACTTATGTTGTTTTTCACATCCGTTCCATCCTAGCTTGAACAGCTTTTCTTTGGCATAAGCAAAAAAGTTCATTGTAAATACTAGATACCTGACAAACCATACGTTATGTCCGAATGGTAAATAGCCAGTGTTCTTGGCAGATCTTTATGCTATGACGATAAATAAAAAAATACCACGTAATCTTTGCAAAAAAAGAAATACTAATATTGACATCATTTTTTCGAGTATACCTATGTTATATAATAAAACTTACTCAATCTATGCATACAAAATTTTTGCTTTCATTACTTGATATTTATAAACAAAAATATAATAAAAATTATTTAACATCGGCTTTGTGTTATTTGCAGTTACTGCTCTTATACAGCTGTTGTAAAGAGTTACAGACTAGCAAAAAGTTACAAGAACTTGTTTTGTCGTCTTTGTGCAAACAATAAGCACTATAGTGTTTTTGGTTGTAAATTATAATATTTTAAAAAAAACTAATTATATTAAAAAAACGTGTAAATTTAAGTGTTAATGGTTCGTTATATATTTTGAATTTACAAAAAGGTGTTAAAATGCACGTATTAAGTTGAAAGCCATTGACTTAAGAAAAAACAACAGGGCTGTAGAGTTGTTTTTGTGCGACGTAGATACCGACGTCAACGATCGTTTGAACACAAACAAAGAGACAGCGTCTGACTCCGACACCGAAAAGCACCCCTACAATAAAAATACTATAATTACTTTGTAATGCTATACTGTATTCTTTACTACAATTATATATGCAAAGAATATGCTTTATATATATTATTATTAGAGAACGTTGTTTAATATAAAAAACAAAAAAGAACATCTGTCTTATAATTTTTTGGCTATAATATACATCTTAAATTTTTCTTTATCTGTATTTTATACTTATTTATACGTATAAAATTACATTTACATTTTTTGTTTTTCAAAAAACCAAAAAACATTTTTTTTATACGGATTGCAATTTTCAAAGTCTAAACTTAAATTTTTACGACTCCGACACAAAAAAAACATTTTTTTTAAAAAGAAAAAAAAACCGACGTAAAACTTTGTAGCAATTTAACGACGAGGAAATGAATCTTGTTGGTCATAATTTTGTATCTTACAGTAACACAGTCGTTTAGAACCAAATTCAAACAACACATATACCCTCTTTTACACATGTATCTATAGATTATATACTAGAAGAGCCCTATCTACACAAAGACTGAGTGTGGTGCTGGTAATCTGTAACTACAATACTTTTGATCATTTTATTTTTAATCCCTTGCAGAAAATAACATAACATCAAAAACAAAGATAATAAAAGAGGAGTATTTTTCTTTCTTGTCATTTTAAATTAAAATTGACTGTTTTTTTGTTAAATAGTTATATCTAACCCGATCTTTTTATTGTTGTCTTAAAGCTGCATTTTTATTGAGAGGCTTGAATATTGGACGTTGATTTCATTTACAATACTATAGTGCAAAACCACTACAATTTTGATTTTTTTTTATAGATGAAATTTATACTAATTTTTACTGTGTTAATGATTGGCATTCGTTTTTTATTATGTAAACTGATTTTACTACATGTTATATATCAGTGGCGTAGCTAGGATTTTGTAAAAGAGGGCACAAAAAAATAAATGAGCTAAAACGACAAAAAAATATTTTTTTTTACCTTAAAAAAAAATTAAAAAATAAGAATGGTATAAAAATATTTTTTCGCTTTTATTAAGACCCTTCTCAAAATCCAGTCATTTTTCAGAGAGCTACGTACCCTCAGTGTCCTCTTGCTACGCCACTTTTATATATCATTTCCCAAATTGCTTCAAAAAAAAGTATTTGATTCACAGTTAAGCATAATATCCTATTGCACATGTTCTCCTTGTCAAAATTAAGGTTTTTATAAACTTACCTCATGGAAAACTATTATACAGGCCGTTCATGCAAAGTTAACCGTTTACAATGTCCCGACGTAAGGAAGCAATGTAAAAATGCTCAAATATAACATACACCCAAAAGAAAGTTTTATATTAAACAAATTACGAGAAAATGTTTTAAATTTACAAAAAAATTGCAATAAACAAAACGTTACCTAGAACGAAGATTCATTGAGTTTATCATTTCTATTAGAAATTTAACCAAAATTAGTTTTATTTTACCCCCGAAACCCTTTTTTACATTTAGGAAAGTCTTTATAAAAAAAAACTTTATTAAAAAGATAAACTCACAAAATTATACAATACCAAGAAGACGATAAATTCAGCATATCAATAAGACCATTCGTAAAAATATATTGTACATGTCCATAACTTTTTAACTAATTTTCCGTATGATAAACCAATATTTTTACATATGCTTGCATGTTCTGGATTACTCTTTTTTCGGAATCTAAAAAAAAAATGCTACACAAAAGTCAAATAAAAACCTTGTGGGTACTGCAAATGCTACGCAAAAGTTGAGTAAACCATCGACATTACTTTTTTTTTTTAGATTTACATATCTAATTAGACAGTCACGCAAACTTCCCCCTCGGTAGATGCAAAACCTATTGAGCGCAGCTATTTTGTCTTTATATTTTTGTAGGCATGCTTTTTTTGTTGCATATAAGAGCAGCCATGCAAACTTCATGTAGCCTTTTAATCTAAGTTAGTTTTTTTGTGAATAATATACATATACAGATAAGGTTACATATACATATTAATGTCAATTATTTCGATTACTGCGATGCATTGTTCGAAATAAAAACTAAGCGTACACTAAGTTTTTGCTTCCTGCATACAAAAATATACCGTTTACAAACTCAATATGAAAAGCCATTACAAGGCGTTAACTTTATGTTGTTAAATCTTTGTGTGATCGCCAAAAAAAAAAATGCAAAGCATTTATGTAATCATTGCTTAATAAATAAAAATGCAAAAATAACCCCTATGTAGTTTTTAGGGTGCGTATTTAAACGCAGACTTCGGTAAATTGGCTTAGCAATTTTGCATAAAATTACTCCCATGGTAAAATTTTTACAGAAGCAAAAAGCAATTTCTGCGGGTTTAAATGTTTTCCCTTGTGTAATTCTTTACTTATAAGTGAATTTTTTTTTTTTTTTTTTGGCACGGGTAAATTTTTTACTCATGTTTTGTTTTACATACAAAAAAAAAGTATACAACTTTGTCTATAGTATTTCAACGTTTTACCATAGGTACTTTTGTCTAAAATACAATCGGTAAATTTTAATACGGTCCCATATTTATGATTTTTTTTTTGAAAAGTTGGAGAATACCACTGTTACCCAACTAATAGATTCCTATTTTAAACCTTTGCTGTAAATAGCAAAGGTAAATACAAGCTTAAAAAATAAAGTTTTTTTATTTGTGCATGCAGAATTGAAGTCTTATTTATATTTTTTAAACAAAAACTGCTTTTTTAAAACAAAGAGATAGATGAAAAACTGCAAGCAAAACGCAAAACAACACTTTTTTCTGTTAAAATGCGTTAAAAAAAAAGGTAAAATTATTTTGAATGTAAAGAAACTGCTATACAAATTTTATATCAAAAGCCGTAAGGCTGTACTAAATCCTTAATTATGCCACATCATTGCAAAGATCGAACCGGTATATAAGTTTTTTACATGACAAACCAGTACATCTTTTGAATGTGAGCACATATTGCTACTTGACCAAACAAAATGCATAAGAAGAGATTCCAAAAGCAATTTGTCATGGAAAGACATACATAAAAGTAAATTAAACGTATTCCTTAATCTCGTATTTTTTTTTGTGTAAAAAACTTGCCAACAGATATCTGCACTGTTTATATAGACCAATATAAAAAAAAACATTTTTTTATTAGTAAATTTGATTCTTATTTATAAAATATGTTTCAGCAGACTATACCTGTTTTATAAAACTATATTTGTCCAGGATTTTGTTTTTTTTTATAATTACGGTAGTTTAAAAAGTATCGGTAAATTGATATAATTTGAATTTTTGTTGGATGGTTTATTGAGTATGCATCGAATCCTTGCACATATCGTTTTTTACGAATTGTGAATCTAGTTATAAATTTTTATGCCGGAAGAACCGCAAATATTTTCTACGGTATTGTCGTGCGGCGTCATAAAAACGCCGCCGACCCGGTTGATTTTATAAAAAGTTTTATAGGATATTATATGAAGAAACCTTTTCTTTTTGCAAATTTTTATCTTTTAGAAAAAGAAGTTTTAGCAACGTCAATTATGCAAAAAAGTTAAGATTTAATAAATCTTTTGATACAAGTTCGAATTTTATGCTCTTAAATTCTTTATGGTAAGTTTTTTTTAAATGTTTATTTATTTTGTTACAATTATTATACACAGGGTTTTTAGTCTATTTTGGATTTTGTTATTATAAATTCGGATTTTGTCAGTTCAAAAGTAGATTATTTTTCATTTTTTACAATGGCACAAAATTTACCAATTCTATTTAGGATTTTATCAATTGGATTTAGGATTTTATCAGTTCAATTCAGAACATGCCTGTAAAAATTATAAATTCTTGATATGCAAACTATTAAAAAGAGCAAATAAAAGAGGTCATAATTGCATAAGCACAGACCATAAAATGTTTCCACCGTTTTACATTACATTGTATTCATTGAGCAGCATTTAATACATGTTTTTTTTGTATCGGTAAACTCCATCACAATCTTTAGGATTTATCATTCCCCGGCATTTGCCGCCGCTATGTGTTCTTTTTGCAGATTTTTTGTATGTTCTGTACGCACATAGTTTTTTTACTTAGAAAATAACATTTAAATGGATCTAAAGTATGGCGTACGGAAGAAGAAACAGAATTCGATAGTTATTTTCTTGCTTTCTTTATATGCTTAATATACATCTGTAATGGCCACGCTACCATTACAATAACACAGCTAGTAAGTTATCGGGTTTCTTACAATTTAAAATAATTTTTTTACCGGGATGTATTGCTAAAACATTAAAGTGTTTTTTAATAGAAAATTTCTGTTTATAATTGCGCTCTACGGGCCAAAATACTAATTTTTTTACATTTATAAATATAAAAATAAGTGTTTTGTAAAACAAATATTTTCAGTAGTTTTTTTTAGTTAGTTTAGTCGTACACTTACAGATATTTTACACTTGTGGTTTTTTTTTACGAATAAAGTAACTAGCGTAATGGCAAAACTCTATTGCTTTTCTTTTGTATTTTAAAATCTCATCGGTGTGTGAATTTCATATGTTCCATTTAAAAGTACATACAAACTACAGTCTTTTGTATTCATTTCCATTAAAACAGATAACAATTCCTTTCGATTATATACATTGTTACATTTTTTGTTGTAGATCATTTTAAT
This sequence comes from Agrenia bidenticulata, assembly GCA_034694785.1. Lineage (NCBI taxonomy): Eukaryota > Metazoa > Arthropoda > Collembola > Entomobryomorpha > Isotomidae > Agrenia > Agrenia bidenticulata. The sequence continues at coordinate 1,967 of JAQFYM010001680.1, read as the reverse complement.
TCCGCTTATGGCGCAAAACACAGTGCAATTATGAAAAGCTATAGTGAAAACTGTAAAAAAAGGCTGATACTACTGGCGCTATACTATGCTACACCTATATTGATATATTATCAACATCTTCAACAAAAAAAACATTTTCAGTGCTGTGGTTTTACACCAATCGTAACAGAATCATCTGCAAATATTTCTTGATTATTTTGTACTTCGTGTTTTTTGTTTCTTTTAACACACTTCTTTTTAGTAAAAAGCTAAAGTGTGTAATTTACAGGCAGTTTAATACAGTTCTCTACTTATTTGTAGGGAAAAATTCAAGCTGATCATAGTTTCATTATAAACTTATACCGCAGTTTAGTTTTAAACTATATTTTGTTTTACAATTCTACACTTTTCTTTTACCTTTGTTTTTCCAGCGATTCTTTTTTCACGTGATATATTACTTCCAGTTTCTTCATTAACAGATACACTGTTAGTTCCTGTAATTTTAGCCACTTGCTCGCACTCTGCATTATGGTTTTGTGTAAATTTTTACAAAATGCAGCAACTATTCTTATGTTTTTTGAATTGTCGTTTTTTTGTTTTTCGCACATGGGCTTCTTGCTTAACTAGCGATTGCTATGGTCTTGCCGTATTAATTTTCTGGTCATTTATGCTCACTTATTTTGCAAAAGGGGCTTTTTTGCGGTTGAAGTGCAGATTCATATCGGTACAAAAAAAAATATAAATGTGTCATTATTAATTGTTTTATAAAAATCCAATATAAAATACAATAAATTCAATTCGATTCAAGTTGTAAAAGTATAAATTGAAGTGAAAACATGTGCTATTAAACCACAATACTATTAATTATACTATCAGAAATTATTTAAATTAAATTACAAGTACAAAATCCGATTTGAATTCAATTAACCGAATTAGACTCGATAACCCTTTATAAATACTCTTTTTTATGGATACTAGCAACTTAATAAAAAATTTACATGTGTTTGTTATTTTTTTTTGTGCCATAACATAACACTTAAGTGCCCAATAAAAATTACACCTTTTTTTAGATCCACCCCTAAAATCCACAAACATCATAAAATACCAGATCGTTTTATGCGGAAAATTTAAAGTGTATAGACATACTTGTTAAAAACGTGAATCCACTATGTCTGGATAGGTTAAGAAAAAATAATTTTAATTATAAGAATTTCCTTAGTTTTATGTAAAAGTATCTTTGTATTAATTTATTAGACAGGTGCCAATCCAACCAACGAAAACCGTATAAGAGAAAAATTTATATCTAGAATACACATATATGTGTGTGGCTGTTTTTTCCATTTGCTTTACTGTTTGCGCAATACCGAAATAATTTGCCACTTTTTTTTTTGCTTCTTGCTTTTTGAACTAACCTATACGTGTGCAAATCATTATATCCGAACGAAAAGACTAACAGAGCTTTTGCAGATTTAAGGTGTCGCAATACATTACAGACACCGTATTTGCAAATAAGATGATAAATATAAAAACATCTGATTTAACTGTATTAAGAATTTAGATGGGTAACTTATAAATTATTAATTTTTTGTCTCGTTGCATTATCACTAATATTGGATAGAAAAAGATTTCTTAAAAAAGGCTGTTACGAAATAACCTTAAACATCATACGTATATGTAAACAGTATTGACGGATATATTTCTGCGATTATTAAGTATGGTTGGCTTCTCTTGTTAACATCTAAAACTATATAGCTTATTACAATTTAAACATTTTAAATGTTACCAATAATTCGAAGCATATTGCATTAAAAGAACTCTGTAGTGTGATTAAATTTATAGGATGGTTTTGCAAAAGCTTTTGCGATTTCACTATATTTGTTCCGTTTATTTGTGCTGGCTGCCATTGTTTTGTATTTTTGTGTAATAAACCAGTGGTTATAATTAGAGGCTCCGTGAGAGGGGGGGGGGGGGGGGGGGTTAGGTGAACA
>JAQFYM010001679.1:0-30453 GCA_034694785.1 Agrenia bidenticulata | reverse complement strand
ATTTAAGACTGCGATGTTTTGAGCGCGATGAATATATGCTGCGATGATTTGATTGCGATGATTTGTAGGGGATCCGACCGAATGTAGATGAAGTCTTTGATAATTGAATCCGAAAGCTCTACTTTAAAGAATGGAAAGTAAAGATTATCAATACAATACCAATTTGATTCATAATTAAAAGGAGAATAGATAATTCTAAGTTATTGTTCAAATGGAATGCTATAAATTCTGCATATTTCCCAAGCTTCATCTTTGAAAAAGAGTTTCATTTGTGACCCAATAGTTAACTTAGACGCAAGTTGTTGGGATTATTCAAGTGGAACATTTTACAATATGGAAGCAAATCCTTATCTTTGTGGTCATCGCCATTTTGATGATGATGCCGATAATGGTGGCAAGTGTTAGTCCGGGTGGAAATCCGAATGCTGATGCGAATCCTATCTCGGTAAGATATTTAAATCTAAACAGATTTTTATTATAACCAATTCTTAACTTAATTTTCGTAATCTTAACTTCTTAATCTTAATCGGATTTAGATTCTGTTTAAATCTCAGTTCTGCCTTTGAAAAGGAAACGAGATCTTATCTAATTATTGTACAATGTTAATTGCTAACCTTGATGGTAACCTGATCGGATTTTGAACAGCAGATTTAAAATGGTTGGATAATTTTATAAATGATTATGGTTTTTACTGTCGCTGTTGATGCTACTTTTATTCTTTAACATGAGATAAGCTAGAAAAAAGTAAAATTGAAAGTTCAATTTAAAAAAATTGACCAATAATCATTGGAACCCAGCAAAAAAATCAAGTGTGAGAAATGAGCTTGTTTTTGAATTCTCAAGATATTATAATCTACAGCCACCAGTGGCCGCGATAACAGGCAACGCTTCGGGACCATCATAACGGCCATCGTTGACACGTCATAATTTTGGATTTAAAATTTTTCACTTACTGCAGTACATCCGAGGCATTTGTAACTTGAACATTGAATGGGCACCAGGTTCAAAGCATTTTATACTCTTATTTGCATGCTAATTTTCAGAGCCTCGTACTATTCAGCTTACTTGACAACTGCTGCTTACAGTCATTAAAGTTAGAATCAATCTCTCATCTCATTGGCTCTAAACAAACGCGCTCTTGTCTTTGTCTATCCGCTCAATACCCTGCAACCTGTCTGGAGAAGGTAGAACTGCGAGGAAGGATTTATTTCCTGAATCCTTTGGCTACCTCTGATTTTCCTGAGTAGTGCTTCTAGTTAGTATATAGTTCTATGGTCCTTCTTATTGTACTCGTCTTCGAACTTGGTCACCTAAATTGAGAAATTTGACTAGTTCGAAAGACATCGTGTAAACGGACGGACGGAGACATGAATATCCAAATAAACTGATCAAGCACAGATGTAAGGAAGGAGTAGCTTTCCCTTTTGAAGGGTGTCTGTGTTCTCGATGCTCTTGAGTTAATTGCCGAATGCAACAACGTTTGTGCTAACCCGCGAGTGGGGGGACGACAAATATGTCTACGACATTTATGTCTGGTGACAAATATGTCTCGCGACATTTATGTCTGAGACAATTATGTCTTCATACGAATTTTCTTGGAAAACTTTATGCGACATTTTTTTCAACCATGACTGATGAATAATATGTATAAGTAGGAAGTTGTGAAAATACTTTGAAAAGGAATTTAAGAATTTGTATTGGAATTTAAAAAGTAATATTTGACTCTGAGAATGATGACCATTTATTTTAAAGTCCAAGTCCCTCATACACCCTGGACTGACTGGACACCAAGCCTGAACATAACGAGTGAGTCAGCACCTCTCTCTCTCTCTTGACAGTCAAATTTTGGTCTGATTCCATAATTTAGTCCATCTGAAAAATTGCGGAAACCCCTGTGTATGTTTTAAGATATTTGAGTCTCTTAAATCCGCAATATTTTATTACTGTGCAAGTATAATAGATGCTCATTAATTTTAGAGTCCAAGTCCTCTCTCTCCTCATACACACAAGAAACAAAGCATAATACAGTCATCACACCAATGTAATAATATTCATCGGTCATCATTCTCAGAGTCAAATATTATTTTTTAGATTCCAATAGAAATTTTTATAACCTTTTAAAAGTATTTTCACAACTTCCTACTAATACATTATTATTCATCAGTCATGGTTGCAAAAAAAATTTGTAAAAATTTTCCCAAGAAAATTATTATCGAGACATAAGTGTCTCAGACATATTTGTCCGGACAAAAATGTCGTAGACATATTTGTCTTGCCGTCCCCGTGAATTGAGTACCGGTTTGCCGCGATTGATACCCCACATGATGATTGTTTCCATTTAAAATTTTCGTGACTTGTGACATACGTCGTCAACGGTTGACCTTTCGATAGCACCTGAAGACACCTGGGACCTGAATGGCAAATTTGCTATTTGGATTTTTCAATACATGGAGCCGTTTCTGAAATAATCGAGGGTCAGACAGACAAAACGATCGCATAAGTAGCTGAAGCTACTTATGAAGTAGCTCTACTAGTTAATAAGGGTGATTTAAATTTTGTAAAATGAACTAAAAGTGATGGAGTCACCAAAGTAGAAAAGGATGTCACAGTTGAGTCAATCAGTCTTTGTTTAATTGTCCATAAAAGTACGAGTGGAAGAAGGAGGTGAGGAAATTGATTGGAGGTGTGATAAGAAATCATTGTGTTGCCCCTTTACCTCCGTCATCCCTATTTCTCATATAAAATCCTATTACCAATTTAGACTAAATCGAAAATAAACCGTTTTATCATTTAAATCTCCCCCAGTAATTTTGCTACCATTAATTCGGCCCCTTAATAATTGACAAGGGCCTGGGTTTTTCTTAATCCTCACTAAAGTGTTACATACCTTTTTAAATTCAACGGCCTAGAATATCACCCAATAGATGAATCTTGTTGAATTGGCATGGAAAAAATTGCATGAATATCCTTCTTCAACGGTCTATTATAGTGCTCTTTTGGATGGAGATAAGTTTAGAAGAGCAAGGGCAATCGTGACAGTATTTGTATGTCAATCTACCTTCTTAATTCTATCTCAACCTTGAGTCAATAGTCCAACTGTCCAAGCTAAGCTCTTAAGGCTCTCACTACTTTTTATAATTGAGCCATTTATATCCAGTGAGGATGAGATATCTGACCAATTAGGGAAATCACCTGAGCGTTTGTAATACATTTAATGACGTACCATTCGGTTTCCTCCACTTAGCCAATACGTTCGACACCAATTTGGTGTTGATGGTATCAAATATCCTTTAGTATCGCTAGAGAAAAGTCAATAGTGAGTGGGAGATGATTTCTATTAAAAATTAGAGGACCATTCACCGAATCTGATGGAGCAACCCTTTAGGAAATCTATTAAATTTTAAGATGAGAGATAAACGAGTTTGGATCAATACAAATCCCTACGTAGTTTTAGAATAAAAAATTCATCAACAATTACATCGAAACCCTTTTTGAGAGGTTGAAAACAAGGTAGAAGCTATCTACGCCAATTTGTTTTTGAATCAAGTCCATTAGGAGTGAGAGAGTTAATAAGTTGCCTATAAGGGCTGTAAAAAGTGGCTATAGACCTCTTTATATCTTATCTACTAAGTCCTATGACCAATTACATGTAATGGATATGAACCAGCTCTTCACAACAATTTTTAAACCTTATTTGCCTGACAATAACAATTGTCAAAAGCTTAAAGGGATGAAAAATCCTCTGAATCATCTCAGTCAACTTTTTCGAACTCGGATTAAGTCATCAAAAAACTTTTTTTTAAATTAGAATTTCTTTGCAATGCAGGAAAAGATTTTCAAAATACTTTTTATCAAATCAAATTTTATCAAATATGCAGTACCCCCAAATTAATTATTTGAGAAATTTATTAACCGAAAAGTCCTTTGAGAAGTGCTCCACATTTATCCTTCATGATAGTTTAGGGCAAGAATCAAAACTGGTCACTGATAATGACCCCAACTTTAATACCTTGGATAAAATACTTGACATTAAGCATATGATTGACTATTTCATTCTTGATATTCAAAACAAGGATGCAATTTCCAAGTTCAGTCGAGTCTCTGATTTTCGAAAAAGCCGACCTTATTGTACTTTAGTGTTTTTAGTGATCAATGAACTTGAAAGTGAAGGTCGTGATTTATACGAGGTTATCAAAAAAATCAAAGGACTTTTGAAGAAGGACAAAGACTTTTTTGTATTTGTCACGAAATCATTTCTAATTGATAAAGTCCTTCTCTCCAAGCCCTTAGCTTATGGAATCAAATACCGCATTGGAGTTGCCACTGATTCCAACACTGATATTCTGGTCAAATCCTCCTGTTTCTACTGTCAAGGAGGGCCCTCAGCTTTTGACCTCCCCCTAAAAGGCCAAACATCATTTCCGAATCGGATGAAGAACTTCGAACGGGCTTCACTCCGCGTCAGTACGCCTACGTCCACCAGATGGCTTAACGAGATGAGCTACGACGCTGCTGGACTCGGGCTACCAAAGCGAGGGACATAGTGCTCGGGTTCTAGCCCTTTTAGAAGATAAGCTGAACTTTACAAGCGTCTTCTTCCCTTCTACTGGAGGGGGCACAGGAGGTATGGTCAATGGGACTTGGGTGGGCACACTGGGGGACATTCTATACGACAGGGCTGATATAGGCCACGTCACTGCCCAGACGTGGAACCGCTATAAAGTCGTTGCCCATACTTCCCCCATTTCTTACGAATGGCTCACTTTCTCAACCAGAATCCCTCAGCCTTATTTCACCTGGAGAGCGATCTATCGTCCCTTAGGCTGGTCAGTGTGGCCCTTTGTAGGGGCCTCCGTAGTAATTGGCTACCTGGTGTTTGCCTTACTTCTAAAGATAGGACTTGAAGGTCAAAGTTCAATCGATTGCCACGCCCTTGGGGAATACGTCCTTGGAACTTCGTTAGAACAAGATGACAAGAGCCCTGAAGAGCAACTCCAAGGGAAAGGACTGCGGCCTTCAGATGCCTTAAGGACGTTTACAATATTCTGGCTCCTGTACACCTTGAATATCCACACGGCTTACAAGTCCAAGCTGGTCACGATCCTCGCCTTCCCTCAAGTTGAACTCCCACCGTCCAACTTTGAAGAGTTGGCCAAGTCCGATTATTTCATAGCCCTTCAATACATCCGAGGAGCAGCTTACCACGTTTTGAAGCATTCGAAAAACCCGACGTATTCAAAAATATTCTCAAGGATGTCCCTTGAGGAATCGGACGTGGATTGCTTCATGAAGGCCACAAAGTCTCGAGTGAGTTGCATCTCTTGGGATTCCATCGCTGAATTCGTGAAGCATCGAAACCTGACGGATAACAACGGGAGGTCACCTGTGGTCAAGTCTTCATCCTCGACGCTGCTAATCAGCGCGGGGATGATTATGGAGAAGCGGGCTCCGTTTAAGCGGGAGATAGACTTGATTCTAAATTGGATTACGGACACTGGAGTTTTAGCTAAATTGCGGCTATTGGATTTCCAGTGGATTCGGGAGCAACGAACTCTTTGGCTCCTGGAAACAAATCAAACAAAGCCAGATTATTCTGGAAATGTTGACACTGGAGATATCCTCACTGTGCCACATTTAATTGGCTCTTTTTATCTCTTGTTAATTGGTTTAGTTTTGGCATTCGGATGCTTAGCTTTTGAGAATTTTTTTATCGTTGGACAACGACGAGGGTCAGGCCTGTGGCCTTAATTATAGGCTCGGAATAACTAAATTTGATCGTTTTACAGGGTTTGTTTGGTATATGTACTTTAAATTAAAAAATCCTTGATAAATACAGAGGCCTACCGATTTTAGAGCTGAATGGATCATTGGATTAAATAGAATACACACAATCTCACAGCAGTCTCACAGCTCAATCAAAGGGACAATTTTAAGCCTCCTACACCTTCAAAAAGTTCCTCATCAATTAGTCAATCATGGCAAATAATTGTATAAGCTCTGCCAATACATATCTTTATCACAATAAAAGGTAACAATCCCATATGCTCACGTTATGATGGGTGGGAGGGACTCGGTAAATATACACCGCAAAATATTTGCGACATTTGGGATTGAGTCATTCATACAGTAATTTTAACTTTATTTTGCAAGTTTTCAGCATGAAATTTTTACGCAAGTATGAAGTGCAATGTACGAATAACAGAGATGCCTTAAATTAAATCCTTGAATATATGTTTGCAAATTTTTTAAACAAGTGTAGTTATTTTTTATGTCCAGCCCAAGGAAATCCTCGGTAGTATAGAAAGTCTTGGGCATTGTGACTTATATTGTAGGCATTGTACATGGCCGCTTCCCCAAAAACATCGCAAATATCTCGATTACGTCGGCCTAGAATTACATACATAGAATTACATTTATATGCTTTGAAATACATTCTGCTAAGAGAAACTACAGAATGCTTACGAACGCTTCGCTCTTTTTTCTTAGGTTTTTTTGCCCCTTTTGCTCCAGTTGGTGCTGGTGCAGTTACCGTTGAAGGTGGAGGAACTTGACCTTCAGGTAAATTTATCTGATCCTGAAAAATTGGAACACGAATTTATGGTATCCTTTCGCAACTAGAATCTTTGTATGATATTTATATAAGTTGATTGCTTACATTCATTGTGAATGAATGTCGAAAAGAGGGAAGTCTGGGTATTGCTTAGTTCTTTCAAATAAAGTTGAAGGGTCCCCCAAAAAACTTTTCTAATTTATCAAACCTTTGAAAAATTAAGTGTATTGAAAAGAAATTTTTTAAGGAAATGAAAATATACAAGCTGTGTTATTGCATTCGTTTGATCGATTTTATTTTATTGATTGTTTTAATAAATAGCAAATGTCCCATGGTGGAGAATTCGTAAGCACTGATAAAGAATGCAACTAAGCGTAGCAGAATGCTCTGAATTTTGCCCAAGTTTTGACCAAAGAAGCCAAGCAATGAATTTGGACTAGTGATATAATATAACTTGATATAATAATTATAATGTTATAATGCCTATTGATATCTAATATATAATGTTGTAAGCAGTAATAATACGCGTAATGTATTAATTTTATATTAATTTTACCTAGCTTTTAAGATGACAATGCCCTAAAGTCACTACGTAACAACCCTGTATCGCAAGGAAGTTTTGACTTAATAAATCAATCAATCAATCATAGTGAATAAGAAATAGTACGGGTCAAAGCAAAAGAAAGCAATCATGTAAGTAGAAATTGCAAAGACACAGAATGGATGTAATGCATATTCTGAGAACATTAGAATGCCACGTTCTCCTTAAAAAAAGACACAAACCCAATTTTAAAAAAAATCGACCCTTGCATGGCCCCAGCATAAATGCCTTAAACAATCCGAATTTAACTGAATGACGTAGGTGATGGTAATTGGGACCTTTAACTAAAACTCTTATCCTAAGATATTATTTGATAAGATAAAATACTAATGAGACGTATGGCATATGAGTTGAATTGTTATCAGTATTTCATAAGTTTGATTTATTTTCAATTGTATCTATAAGATAAAAGATTATCCTCTTAGGTTCATTCCCATAAATACAATTGTATATAGTGCATAAATCTATGGTACAGATACTGTGGCATCAAAAGCCGCCTCTGTCTAAACTAATTTAACTTAATTAAATAAATTGAAAAATTAAAGAAAAATTAACATATCCTCCAATATGTTTAACGCTGACTTTTACTCGTGCACAATATTTATCGGCCTCCTTCTGATCTACGCAAACCTTTCCTTCTCATCAGAGTACAAGCAAACTCCCTCAAGAGTAATTCCATCCATTCAGCCAAGGGCCCTACTCCCAGAAAAACTCATCGTGGGCTACGCCAACTGGGACCAGTGTGACGACAAAATCATCCAAGCTGCTAAAAATGGCGTGAACGTCATCATATGGTTCTCAATCGATCTCATGCACAACTCCACCTCTGGGACACCGTACATTAATCGAGGTCCAAATCCCGACTGCGTTTCCAATATAAGTCGACACCTCAAGGAACTAAAACTGGATGTTGTCCATCTCATCTCGATTGGTGGTTGGAATTCCCCACATCCGGACCTCAGAAATTCCGTCCACCAAGTCTTCACTGAATGGAATAGATGGAATGACCACGAAGTGGCCAGACCCTTGGATGGATTCTTCGGCTATGACGGGATCGATTGGGATATTGAAGGGACGGATGACGTAACTAATCCTCAAAACCAATTGACCCCCGAGACCCTGGACTTTATGGGCCAATTCTCACAATTAGCCAAGAAAAGCGGGTTGATCGTGTCCATGGCCCCAGCGGAATCGTACATGGACCCCACAACGTCCAAGTTTGACCAAAATTTAACCCACACCTATTTAGAGTGGGAGCCGATTGTGTCGAATTTTAATTACCACGGCCATAATCCATACAGTTACCTCATTTCGAGATACGGCTCCTTTGGAAGTAGTAGGGACCCTACGTTTGATTTTGTGACTATTCAGCTGTACGAGGGGTATAGTCACGCTCTTTTCAATACCACCCATGGGGGTCAGCCGGGGTCGCAGTATATTCGCAACATTGTTGAGAAATTCGACCAAGGGTGGCTCGTGGATTTCTCTAGTGTTGCTGCCTTCAACTGGCCTAGCAATGCCACACGAGTTGAGCCAGGAAGACTTGTAATTGGGTTGGCCAATGGGTGGGCTAATAATGAGAAGTTTCTTTTGCTCCCCAGTTTGGAGATATGTCTTGGGTACAAGTACTTAAGTGAGATTGGTAAGGGAATACGGGGATTTGGATTCTGGAATATTTTTGATGAAGGGGAAGTCATGCCCGATGGGAAAGAATTATGGTTGGCCAAGGATCTGGATAGGATCCTGAGGATTCGGAGTCAAAATTATACCGAAGATTATTGTTGAATATATTTTGGGGCGACTGTTTGGGTATTTGCATATTGCATGCTATTTAATTATGTCACAGCGATTTGAACAATAAATTAGGTTATTTAGATGTAAATTTAAGAGTAAAGTACGTTCTTTTAATAAAGGAGTCTATTTAACAGTGCGGTTAAAATTTAGTAAGTTTCCTTCTTTAACTGTAAAGCACATCCTTCAATGTCATTAGATGTTTATGAAACGGCAGCTATCGTGACGTAGTTATTAAGATATCCATCGGGTAGCTTTTTAGTTGAATACTCAAGTTGTTTACTGGACTACGGAAGTTTAAAACGAGGGTCCGACCATTTTGCTTGTGGAAGAACAAAATGCTTTGTATTTTGAATTTGTGGGCTCTTAAAATAAAGACTATCAATGAATCAAGTGGTGGTGGTGTAGTTAAGTTTTTTTTAAATCCATTTGGAGGTCTCATGTCAGAAATTCGAAATAGCCAATGTATTTTTTTAAGTTTGCTTGATATTTTAAGCTACCGTTGAAAAAACTGAATTTTAAGATTTTAACCTTTTGAAGGACAAGGGGTCAGTTACCTTTCTCATAAAATACCCGGTGGCATGATTTCTAGAGGGCTCGGTAGCAAAAAATGTGTGAATTACATACATTAATTTGTGATTATGTAAAAGTAGATTTATTCTTGATATTAAATTCGGCAACCCCCACAATCACCCATAGCCATGAATTTGTGTAAAGTTTAACATAAAGTGGTTAGACAGTAAATCACTCGTCATCAGAACCAGGTGGGAAAACGGAGACGACGTAACTGAGCGTGGTAGACCGGAATCGGTTTTCCTTGTTGTTAAAGCACAGCGTGTCTGAAAAAAACACAGTTCCCAATAAACTTTGACTTTTCCAAATTATAGGAAAAATTTTTTTTGAGAAATATCTCCTCGTTCATACATTTTCCAGCTTTCTCGCAAACAATCGAATTATTCTGAAGTGCAAGAGATCCGAATTTTTCATACGGCATCAGGATGTCCTCTTTCTCTCCGAAATAAACCGTGAAGCCAATGTCACGATCATCCGTTTGGAAACTCCAACTTCAATCATTTCAATATTTAAGACAACAGTTGATAAGTTTACAATTTCACAATACTGTCTTGTCTGCTGTAACTCTTCCACTAACTCGGAGCCTCCGAGTCGGAGGTAGTTGAAGAGTTATAACAAACGCGTCCGTACTTTTAAAAAGTATTGAAAATCTCTTGAAATATAAGCCTACCAAATTTGAGTCTTAGCAACATCCACTTGATACTCGAGCTTAAGTTTTTTGCCAGCAGGAACCTTAGCTTCAATCATATCTTCCGCCTCTTCCATATCTTCAGGGTTTCCAGTGGTCTCGTCATCATCATCAAGCAAGCACTCGTTTCCACCCTGTAGTAAAAATCAGTTTCAAGTATTTTTCATTTAGAATTGCAATGAATTTATTTTAAAGAGGGCAAACCTCTCCGAACTTCTTGGTGCCTCCGTATTTCTGTGGGAGCTGGTCAGCGTCAATAAACTGGAGAAGATACTTTGCTACTTTGGCGTTGCATTTAGGGAACAGTTTGACGTTTTTTATTGTCTTTTCTGAGACGAAAGGCTTGACGATCTTGTATGCTAATTTAGCCACCTTGGGAGCTATTAAAAAAATAAGGGTTTTTTACAGTTAATTTTTATTTCAAAGTATTACTAATACTGAGTAACTATAATTACCATTAACGACGACAAGAAGCTTGAGGGCGTCTGGGTAGTTGGCTTCGGCTCGTTTGATCTCGTCCAGGGCAAGCTCAGTGGCTGAAAGAAAAAACAGAGGCTTTTATTTACGTTTGCACTAGCAAGTTCAGTCATTCAATACTGTGATGAGGAAGTCAGAAATAAAATAACCTGCCTAATTTCAAATGAACAGGGTAAATAATTATTGGGAGCCAATAATTATTTACCCGGTTAAGTAAAATTTTAATTATTTTATTTAAAAAAATTTAATTACCACCAGGAGCCGTGAGCTGTTTAAAAGTGAATTTCTTGGCATCGCAAATGACGACAATCTGCTGAACGGGGATATCCTTGGTCTGCTTATCCCGACAAACCTTGGCTATCTTTTCAATGTTGAACTCGCTGAATTTCACCAAAGCCTCTTTTCCGTATTTCTTGATGATCGTCTTTGGATTCGTGGGCTGTACGTCGTGAATAATTACTGGAAATACAAATTAGGCCAAAATCCAAATTCATATCTTAATCTTTAAAGCTTATAAACTTAATACTTGCATATAAACCCCTAGGAATCGACTTATCAAAAATCCCTGTGGGATTCCTCGGAATTTTTTCTTAAATACAAGGCCTCAAACTATGGGAAATTAATTGAGCTTCAATTTATAATATTGATTTACACTCTCGGGTTTAATTTATGGAGGAGATACGATTCTGAATTATGTTTTTCATGTGCATTTTCTAATCGTATCTCATCCGTTATTTTTGAAAATTTGCCAAAGAACCACACAGGAATATTTTTGAAGTCGATTTTTACGATTTGTTAAACAACTGCTTTAACGCATCCTTAAGTTTAGAGTATAGGGATAGTCATTTTATATAAAACTTTCAACATTCAATGATAGACACGGCAAGGTTTCCATAATTGTGTATGAAGCTCAAGATGGGAAGACTAGTATAAAATACTTTCTCTATAAACATATGAAACTAGTCTTGAAAATAAAATTCCCATCATTTTTATACATCATATATAATAATCTATGTATTAATCACTCAGTCCTCGCCACACTAACTTAATTCCCACATTATTATCTATAAAAAAATTCAAACCTAGAGACAATTAGGTTAATTTTGAAAAATCTAAAGAATTTCATGTGCACTTGGCAGTTAGTAACCTAAATAAAATAAAATCTAAAGCCAGTTACGTTGAATCTCATTGCAATTCACTGTGAGACATGGTCTCTTTATAATGATTATGCATTATGAGTTTAGGAGCGTCGAGAATTTTTTTAAACTCATAACAAGCTCCAATCCTAAAATTTCAAGGTAGTTAATACACAACAGCTTTTTTTTGCCACTATGGGAAACCACAAGAATGACATTAGGAGGAGATTCTGTTACAATTCATCCTCATTTCTAATCCCACATGCTGTGTTTACAATGTTCATTCCCCATAAAGCTAATCGCGTGCAAAAAGGTTTTAAACTTTATGTTTTTTTAACTTAAAAAGTTCTCAACTACTGAGAAATCAATCATCAATCTGACTTCACTTAGAAGCACTTTATATACAACACGTCAAGTTGACGTCCTTGTCCGGAAGGTTTCTATTGAAATGCTCCACAATAATGTATTTTTCTTATTTAAATCTCCAGCTAAACGGCCTTTGAACGTTAAGTATAATCAAAGGCAGAATAATGATAGTCAAAATTATGAAATTCCCAAAACCCTCAGGGGCCAAAATTATCGAGACGATTATGTACCGATACAAAACCTACTTTTAAAATGCCATGTTTTACATTTGGCTAAATTCAAATAACTTACCAGGGCAACTCTCCTTGTCATAGCCAACGACATCGTAGGGAAGTAACTTGACCAATTCCGGGTCAGGGGTGTAATCCGTCAGAATGGTGTCGATTCCCCGTTCCTTACGCCACTTGTAGCTCTATCAAATCATTCGAAAAGAACAATGAGAAACCGGCGAGTCAATCTCTCGTATATATAATAACACGTGTGTAGATATTCATAGTGTCTTACCTCAAGTAGTCCAGCCTTAGCCTTTTCCAGGTCCATGTCCTTGGCTACAAACGACAGTATGAATACATAGTTAATTACAATTAGCACAGAATGTTACAAACACTGACTCCATTGAATCTTAATCATCTTTCTTAACAAGTTGTAGATTAAGTTTCAGAATTCAGTATTAAAACCCACTAGGGTTATCAAACTTGCCTTTAAGCCACCGAAGATAGAAGGCATCATGGTTGCAGTCCTCCCAGTCTTTAATTTCAGTTGTCCCTTCCTTGAACTACAAATGCAAATCGGTTATAAAAACAACTAGATGAGGTTTAAAAATTTAACCCTCCCTTAAGTCTTATTAAAGTCGAACCTTTTTGATGAGGTCAATTTCAGTCGGGGTTGGGGTGAACATTTTGTCCGATTTTTTAGTCTTGGTATATAGGGATTAGTATGTGTTTGGAGGTGTTTGTTGAGAACCTGTCAGGTGAGATGTTGGGTGATGACTAAAAGTGATACGGGTCTCTCCTGAGGCAGAGAGAGAGAGATTTGCAAATCCTACTGGCTTGAAGGTAACCTTCGTACAAGGAATGAATGATGAAGGAAGGAGTGCAATGAAACCGCGACTCACCTAAAACATTTCTTTTTAATCTCATTATTATTTTATCCTCAGCTTCTCTGTCCATAAAAAACCGTTCAAAACGCATGTAACAATAAACATATATGGCCTTACATTTTCAATTGTCGATTTTAGTTTCTTATATTTGAAATTGACTTGAGTTTTACCGTGTGCCCACAAATTTAATACTAACTACGTCGGTCATGTCCTTCTTTAATATTACGCAGAATGATGGAGTTGCTTTTTTTGCGTAAGGTTTAAATAAATTAAGACCCTGAAGGGTCCACCACCATAATGGGCATATTTGCAAACTTGGCATTCACAAGGAGATTTTTTAACATATTTGAAAACAGATATGGTAAAAATTTACATTTTCGAAACCTATCGTCTGGACGGACGGACAGGCGGAAGGACACACGAACATCCACATAAAGTAGCTGCACTACTTAATAACTACTCTGAATCTTGCCAACAATTTAGATGAGAAATCATATAATTTTTTTGGGGAGAAAAATCAGCTCAAATTTTATATTTCTTTAACAATGCCAACCTGTGAGGAAGGGTTGTAAGAGCAGAGTCATTTACGGTATCCAATAAAAAGCTTTTGTAGCTCAAAAATTATTGTGTGAACTGAGGATTTCTCTTTTCCACACTTACTTGCTCAGTCTAATTGTCAAAATTGATGAAATGGCCAACTATTTTTTGTGTAGGGGGAGTAAAGTTACGTGATGGTTTGACTTAGTTTTCGACTAGACAAATGGATCAACATTTGAGTGGAATAATTAGCTTCTGATTTCATAAACGTAGAATTTTTTAAAAGCTAATGTACGGGGTGTCCACTGCACAGAATACTTTAAAAAATTTTTACTATTAGTCGACGACAGATCAATTAATGGCCACTATAAATTAAAACCTTAACGTCGTCCATTTTTTCAACAGCACCTAAAATATATTTCTAACAAGCTTAGACTTGTAAATCGAATGAGCTATTGTTCTGTTTAAAAATCTCCCCAGTAGTTATCTATGGAGGAGTAGTGTAAAACAGACTGACATTTTAGCAGAATTATTATACAGAATAATATTTTTCATGGCTGAAAGTTTGAAAGCACAGCATATTTGATTGCATCTTAATCCTCGTAAATAGGAGGGAAACTTTATAATAAAAATATTTAAAGAACGGGACACCCTGTAGTATCAGAATCCCCACAGAGTCCCGTATTAAGGTATGAATTACAACGAGTTTTGGTGAAATAGTACTACTACAAAGTACCTACCTCAACCTCTTTTACATTTTACTATATTATAAAACTGATCATAGCCGTTCATTCTGTTGCATCGTGTGTGTCAAATTAATAACCCGTATCGGATCTTACTTCACATAGATGAACTAATATTAATATTATGAGAAGACGTGATTGATAAGATTTACTGACGAGGGGGGATGTGTGGGGCATTGGGGGTGTATTGCCATTGCCAACAAATGGCATTAGATACCGGTGTTTAACTGAGCTGAAAATTTTTATCACCACTTTTGAAATAGTGGAGTGGGCTTTAGGAAATTTTTATTTAATTGGCCATGCAAGTGTTGATTTTAGAGAGTTTAAAATTCTTGCATCCCATTGAGATTTATTGCCTTGACTTTGTGAAATCCAAGTTACTTGGTTATGGTTTTTATTTTTCAACGGGATTTTATTTATTTTGCTAGCATCTTGTTCGATTTGAGATTTGAGTAATAAGATCACTTCTAGTCGAGTCTTTTAATGAGTCCTTATTCACAAGAAACTTTTTGAAGTTGAAGGGTAGATTATTTTAAGATAGAAATTGAATTCAGCTTTAAAAATATCTTTAAAATTAGCTATAAGTGCTGTAGGGGTTATGAAGGACTAGTAAAACTAACAAACAAACAGAAACCGACATATTTAGAGAATTATAGAGCATAAAGACATTCAAGTGTAACATTGAGTATATGTTTTAGATTTAAAATTGATTCTTAAAATTTTACTACTGCAGTTTTCAAAAAGGGGGTTAGTAACAATTCAAAACTACTCGAAACCCTGCAGTTGCTAAAACACTGAAAATTCACCTAACTTCCCACCCAGATGATTTTGAATTCCTATTGAACCCCAGTTTTTAAGAACCGACTGGAAACTCTACCCGGAAATTTTGTTTGCAGGTTGAATTAAAAAAGCCGAGTCCTTGGGCAAAATGGAACGTAGCCCTCTCTGATGCAAGAGAATAAATTCTGCCCCTTTTCCTCCAACTTTTACGGAACGATTATGTGCTGTACGTGATTCACGATTTATCTCAAGGTTTTCTACTTTGTTTGAAAAAAATTATAGCCCTCGTTCGTACATGTGGAAGCCCAGTTTTTGCTAACAAGAAGGTTTCGGGATGTTAAAGTCATGTAAGTGCCGGCTTGTTAAAACAGACACATCAACTACTAACCATATGAAACATCTCGATTGTCTGCCGGCTTCAAACCATCTTCTTTCTCACAGTTTAGAGCCAAGAGATGGAAATCAAACAGAGACGTAATTACAATACCACTCTACTTTAATGGATTTACACTCCGATTTTTAAGATTAAAGAAAAAGGATTTTAAAGCCCTAAAAGTAGTAGTGTGCTGCTGCTGCTGGTCTGTATAATTGAAATTCTAAAATTGCGTACAATGCACCAACAAATGATCAAAAAGGTCCCTATAAAATATGAATTATTTTTAATTAAAATAACTAATTACAAAAATTGTATTCAGTATAATTCCCAATGAGGTATAATAATTTGGAAACGAGAAAATTTCAGATGCATATTTAGCTAGGCGTCTACAGGCCCGTTGCTTGGGCTCTATTGACTGAAAAAGTGATTTTTGAAGGTGAAGGGTAGAAATTTTTGACACCTTCATAATTATATTTCTGACCTGCTTAAGCTGGATTTATACTTTTGCTTTTTCTTTTATTTTTTTGTATCCTACTCATGTTAAAAATGAAATTATCACACGTAATGAAACCATCAGTAAATCAGACAGTATCAGTAAACATCCGGCTTTAGTCTTGCATATTTAAGTGCTCTGAAATGGTTCCTTGTCATGGATGAGTAGGAAACCCGACCAACAGACGGACAGACATTTTAAAGGAACTCTATAGAGTAGATGATTCTGAAGAGCAGTTGGAGTTGTATTGTCGGGAATTGCATGTGAAATGATAATATTATTATTTATCGTCTTGATGAGAATGAATGGATTAGAATGTCCAACTTAAGGAAGATGGGAATATGAGATTGTGAATAGAATAAAAGGTGCATCTCATCCTCTCGTCTTTTCCGATGCAGTTTCTTGTACTCATTGAGCATTATGAGTGAGGTAACATGGGTGTTTTAAAGACCACGAAACTGACAGGACGGGTTTCCCCCTCGCCTTACTATTTTATTGTGGGTGACCAGATCTCTTCCTCGAAAAGTTAAGGTACTTGATTAGCTCGCCAACCCAATCTCACAGCCTCTTTTCATTAATCAGAAAACACCAAGGTAAACCCAATCTTCCGTCATTACTTGCAAGGAGAGGAAATTTTGTGAGAAATTTTTAAACTTTTTGCCCAATTGGGTTATACTGTACCACTTGGAAGTCCAATTTCTTTCAACTAGTTTTTATCAACATATTCCATCCAAGGTTCTCCACCTCAGGTTTGAGCGCCCCATTTTTAACTTTTCGTACAAAAGTAGCCAAAGAGCATTCCACAAAAGTTTTGAAACTTTTGAATACAGCTTTTTAAACTGGGACTTGTAATAATGAGCCAACAGGGTCCGATTTGTCCGGGGCCGGGGCCCAATAAGAGCACTTAAACGTGTTTACAGAGGTTACGGCCCTGATAAACAATTTTCGCTAATGACTTCATGTTTTACTAATTAACTCTAATCTGTTGTACGATAATTAAAAAGCATTTTCCTCTCACAAATGCACTTTCTTCATTTTGATTGAAACCCGATTGACCTAAAGATAAAAAATATATGCTAAAAGTTATTAAAAACTGGAATGTATCGAAATTTAAAGCTTTGAGAACTTACCGTACATACTTTTTTTAGGAATTTAACATAAATCGGCTATGTATTTGCATAGTCTCGTTTCGAAAACCATTCGTCATGCTGTTATTAGGTTTATTAGGGAGGTTTTGTCGGAGAAAAAAACTTCTGAGCCGTTGAACATCAAAATTTGCAATTGGGATATTTAATCTACAGTGAAAACTAAAATTAAAATTTATATCAGATTTCTCGATGATAATTGAGGCAATCCGAGAAAACACGGCATCGATAACTCAGTTATAGGGAGGTTGCGATACAGTAATTTTGTTCTACTGATTGGAATCTGGCCAATTCTTAGAGTATTGCTAGAATACAGTCACAATCAGAAGCCAAAAGTCCCTGTTTCACAACCTCCTTTTTGACACAGTAGAAGATTGAAGCGATAGATTAGTCACAATATTTGTACTCTATCGAAACCTCCCTAATAAATCCAAAAAAAATAGAATCGATACGAAAATTTTTCAAAGAGGTTGGAATCCCATAGAGATTTCAAAGCCGGTTGTTGTGTGCATGCTTAAGATTTTTCTGATAAGGTTTTAAAGTTTAAAAAGCCTTGGGACAAAATATTGCACTCATCCGAAGCCAATGGATCAGTCAATGGATTAACGACTAAGAGAGTGTGTTATTATTAATATTACAAAAGATGAAACATGTACCCGGTATTATAAGATACAAGTTAGGTAGTAATCCTCTCAACCTTAACCAGTAATGAATGAAATTGCATCCATATAATTTTTTCAAGATTTGGAAATACTTTTTACAAACAAACAACAAAAAGTTGTTAGAAGTGAAAAACTTGTTAGGACCAGTTCATCTTCGTGTAAGGTTCCATCTTGGGTTTTGGCCCTTTATTGTAATAAGGGGGAGAATTTTCTCTTTAAGCTCAAGAGTAACGGAACTTCTCTTCCATGGTCTTGAATATAAATTCATATGCAAATGTTCAATGGTTTTATTAATCAACAAAATACATAATATGATGACACATTAATTAATGTTAACTATCCAGATAAATAAAAAGGTTCTAAAAAATTAAAACGTCAAATTGAGTTGTTTTTATTTGAGGGTAATTTAAACGTAGGGAAAAGATCATTTATTAACCAAATTTTAATAAATCATATTACCAATGAAGGTCAATTAAAGGGTCACACACAACTCCAATTTGTGAATTGACATCTACTGGTTGACCTTATAAATGAGTTTGAACTAATTCTTAAGATATGTTTTTAAAAGGTAAATTGGAATTAAACTAACGAACGGGCCTTCGAGGCTAATTGTAGTTTGGCTAGGCTTTTATAAGGAGGCATAACTCAGTATTGCGTTATGTGACCCGTTAGTTCCGCTTCGTTTACCATCAGGAATCTCTCAACTGGCCTATCAAATTCATATACACTCAACCAAAAGATAAATAAGATAAAAATTTAAGCACCGCTTTACAAACTTCTGAAGCTCTTTTATTACCAACCCCTTGCAGTAAAATCCAATCCGGACTGATCCGTGTAAATAAATGACATTGGAGCTAAAACTTTTTAGGCCGCAAAAACATCCACCATTGATTTACAAAAACGCACTTATCAATATTGGCCTAATATTGATTGGCCTGTAGACAGTCAGTATCACATAAGCCCCAAGTGTAAGGCGTCATAACTCTTTATGATTTGAAGCCCCTGAAGATGTTCTCAATAGGTCGTTCCAAAAGTTCATTCGATTTGTGAACTCGGGTGTCTCCCGTTCCCAAGTCGGTTCGGGATTCAAATGGAAGCTTCCAAGTGGGATGCTCCTAGAGCCCTCCTCAAATGTCGTTTTAGGCCATTTTACATGGGGGCAAGCACAGCTTGGGGTTTTCTATTTCAACATTTCATTTTTTGTAAATAACCCAATTCTCTTTTTTTTAGTTGTGAATATTTTATTTGTTTGTGTTGTTACCCTTCTGCTGCAAAAGATACGATCAACTTCACAAGCTTTTTTGACATTTCAATAGCTCCGGGATTTGTTAGAAGTTCTACAGCAGAACTGGCGTTGTTTGGATCCATGTAAAATTTGAAATAATAGGTGAAGTCATCTGCATGAGCCACTCCTAGTTTGAAAATATTATCAATGCATAAATATCATATGGTTAATAGTTTTTTTTAAATGCCGAAGAGTCTAAGATCCTCGCCCGCTTTTTCTCTATTGTCATATAAATAATATTATGGAATTAGCTCCATAAATAATTCCTGAGCTGAGTCATTTTCATTCGCAGAAAAAAATTTTCCTCGAAGAAATCCAAGATGTACTATTTTTCGTAACCCTTAGAGACCGAAAGAGTCCTCAAACTTTGTTGCAGAGAATTTAAAAAAAAATTAAATACTTGAAATAGGTACAGTTAAAATCCACACCTAATCAATACAATTATCGGATTGGTAAAATCCCGTGGAAAGTTTCAAAATGGGTAACGCTAATCAAATAATGCCACCAATTGAGAACCTCAACCTCCAAGTTGATCCCAACCCTGGCGGAACTCACTACACTCCGGAGCAAAAGGCTTGGGCTTTGAGACTCGTCGATCAGGTTAAAAAAAAAGAAGACTATAAATATTAATTTTTAAAATTTTGGAATGACCCTTGACACAGGGTCAGACTTATCAAGCAGTGGCAAATCAGTTCAGGACCCCCATCAGCACCGGAACTATTCACCGGTGGGTGCAACAGCGGCGTCAAGGGGAAGAAACTCAGCGTGTCATCGCACAGTACAATGTCGATCTACGGCGATTGCAGAGAAACGCCCCACGGGCCCCTCATGTGCCACTGCAACACATGCACAACCCTATCTTCATACAAGAGCAATTATTCCCGAATGACCCCGCAATTCATGAGCTCGCGAACGCTGAGCGTCGTCGTCTTTTGATGAATGACATTATTCATTGGATCATTTTTGGACTTTGGAGTTTAGATGTTTTATTAATATGTTGTTTGATTTACGATTTGTATGTTTCAGTTTACAAACGTAAATAGCCACTGACAAATAATAAAATTTCAATAACCGATCTTGATGAGGCAATGATTTTATTCTACGCTTATAGTTGAAACTGCTCAAATTGGTATTGAATATTTTTTTACTCCACTGGTAATTCTTGTCTAAAGTCACGGGGCGAAATTTTTTCATTCATGTCAACCTCCGAAGATCCACTTGGGTATCAACCATAAAGTTTTTTTTAGTTCAAAATTTCTGTACGTCCGACTTCAAAGACTTTGACTCTTTGACTTGATCTACTCCTTCCCTTAACCTTTAGGGGGATTTTATAAAACGAAAATCTTACATTTGACCTTTGAAAACGGCCAAAGGATTGAAATTTCAAAAATTTATTACGCCTCTCCTAAAGTTACTACGATATCTTCACTCGTCTCAAGCTTTCCAATGTTAGCTATATGTTTTACATTCAAGATCGTCCGTCCTCTTTGATCGTGGATTAGAATACATGTTCATAAAGACAGCCACCGGGTATCGCTGAGATGTGAGAGTGAGATATGTAAATTATATTTTTCATAAAATACAGCAAGATTGGGCAACTTTTTAGAATAATTTGGATGTTAGCCATGTTTTCGTGGAGGAGGTAGAAGGAATCATCGTACCGAAGACCGAAGTATATTTCGGTAGATACTAAATAAATCTCATACACTTACCAGTGGTATTAAACCCGTAAACATCCTCAAGCCAACTCCTCGTTCCCTTATAGTTAAACAAGTAAGGATAGACTGTGGAATTATGTCGAGCTTGGGCTAGAATCGTGTTCCGAATCCCTTGAAAGAAGTTTCTATCGCTGTACACCTGCTCCAGCTTATCCCCCGTCTCCTTCGATATCGGCTTGTCCCCGAAATAAAACGCCCGGATGGATTCCGAGGCTTTAGTCCAATCTCTATCGGGTAGTAGCTCTTGGAATGCAAATGTGATTGGAGCTATGACATTCCAATCCTCGTTGAGTCGCGCCAAGTGTTCTGGATTACTCAGGATCGCTGAAATAGTTTGAGTTGGCTTTTAATTTATTGATTGTTTTACCAAGAGTACAGCAGCGATTTAGAACACAAAGTATTAGGGAGGTTGGGGTACAGTAATTTTTAGCTTCTGATTGTGAATACACTACAAATGTTAAAGGCATTGGTACAGTCATTACCAGAAGGGAAGAATCACAATATCGCAACCTCCCTATTTTTATGGAGAACATACCGGCAGAGTGGAGAGCTAGTCCTTCATTACTTGTCATCCCAGTTAGCCATGGGACTTTGTTGAATTTCCCTTCATTTAGAAGATACGTAGGGTCATCAGACAGAAATAAAGGGCCGCTGGAACTACCCGTTTGGGTTTTGGGATATTCTCGAGAAGGACCAAATCTTGCTATTGGGTCTAAAGACCATCCAGCTTTCTGTTCAGAAAAGTTTTTTAAATTGACAACTTTGAATTTTTTTCCAATCATGGAATGTCCAAAGGGATTATCAGGAAATTTTGATTGTTTAAAAAATATTCCAGGCATAGTTGGACACCGTTCTAAAGTTATTTATCATTTATTAAGGTGCCCTATGCTCCTTGGGTTTCGATAACCGTGTATTGCAAGGGTAGCTGAACGGTGATTTATTGTGACTTGGTGTTAATGCCTCAATTATGGCATAATAATAAATCACTCTGTAACTGGAGTTGCAGTTTCAAAAGAAATCAAAAATATAATTGGGTTCATAGTTCGTACCATTAAATTTTTGCCTAAAAAGTCTCTAGCATCTTTGCTAACCAGGCACTGAACCATCTCTGCCGTGTTTGGAACGTTTGGGCACTTTAATTCAGTTGCTAAATGGTTTGCTATTTTCTGAGGGTTGGGATTATAGGCCCAAGCCGCTTGGGCAGTCCCACTTCCAGAAATCGCTCTCTCGAACAGACCTTTGCTCATCGGTGATATAATATGGTAAGAGACAGACGCTGCACCGGCACTACCCCCAAATATCGTAACGTTTTGGTCACTCCCCCCGAATATTTTGATGTTTTCCCGAACCCAAGTCATTGCCATGGTTTGGTCCTTAAGCCCGTTATTGGCATCAACGTGACTGTCCCCGGTGTTCAGAAATCCTTTTTATATTTACGTGGGTGATTAAGGATAAATTTACTTAATTAAATTAATAATATTTTTAAAAACCTTAAAAGTTACCTAAAGCCCCTAAGCGGTAATTGAATGTAACGAAAACGACATCTTCATCCATAAAGTACTCGACGCCATATTGACCCCCACTGCCACCTTCAAATCCTCCACCGTGAATAAAAATAATTGTCGGAACGAGGATGTCAGGATTTAAATTCGGGCTAAAAACATTTAGAAAGAGGCAATCCTCAGATCCCGAACTGCTTCCGGTTGTCCATGAAAGTTGAATGCAGTCCGATCCAAACTTGGAGGCATCTCTGACTCCATCCCATTCTTTTGAAAAGGGTGCCGGATTCTGTTTTCAGGTGTTTGATAAATAAAATATCCGATTCAAAAATGCTAATGCATTTATTTAAAATTCTAAAATTTCCATACCTTGAAACGCGTTGGAGTGTCGGCATAAGGAATGCCCAGGTATGCTAAATAATCACGCCCCCCTCTGCTCTCTTCGAAAATCCCTTGTACGGCCCCTTGACCTGGTAATGTCACAATCGGAGAATATCTCCTCAGTTTGTCATGTCCACTTGCTAATGTTAACGATAAAAACAACACGAGAAGAACTGAAAATGTATTTATAAATATAGGGAATGGAACTTTGGGATAAAACAGTTTATTTTTCATGTTGTAATGGTATTTAAATATTTTGTAAATTTATTTATTTATTTCAACTGTCTTGTGTTCAATTTATTTATATATTTGAATTATCATATTCCTTTCAGTTCTCTGACGGACGACTGATAAAGGCATACCACTCTATTTAGTTATCTCATTCAGGTGGAGATTAGTCAACAAAAAATATGCACAAGGTCAAAGTCATTTGAGATGCAGTAAGTGTGTAGAGCTACTAACAAATATTCGATTTCCCTGGATCCTGGACTTGAACTCAAAACTAGAACGGACAAATACCTGTACACCAAACTCTATAATTAAATTGTATTTTTGAGAGTTCATTTTTTCCGCAATAATCCTTACCTAATAAAAATGAAATATCTTTTTAAAAACCAGTAAGAAAAAACGTGCTAAACACAATGTGTTTCATGCAAAATCTCTCGTAATCCCTTTTAAAGACTCATCCAAACAAAATTAATCATCTGAAATTTACATTTACAAAATCTCATTTACAAATCGATAGAAAAAACAGGTGGAAACTCCTTTATATGAAAAGGTCCTTGAAAATAAATTCCGGCATTATGACATTCCACGCTTCTGGATTAAATAAACAGAGGATTTATACAAAGTACAGTATTTTAATCTTTTGCCTTATACAAAGTACTCCCCACACTTCATTTCCTATAAAATCATTGGTGATTCAATCTTATAAACCATTCGACAAATAATCGACCCATAAGACTTTTCTGAAGATGTTCTTTAAATACAATATCGTACTAACTGCATTCATTATCAGTACCGTTGGTGCTCATGTAGGTAGTTTTGGCCAAGGGCCCCACCCCGGGTTTCGCCCTTATGGAGGCTCTCACATGCTGGGACATCATAACTTCAATCACGTAAATTTTTTTACAACTTCATAACACAGTTCACCTACGTTAGAGATTTCATTCCAAATTTTAAAGCATTTTTAAAATCTGCTCCTTAAAAATTATAACTGTTTCAGATGCCGAGCCCGAAAGATTTTAAAGAAGATTGTAACAAGCGGGTAGTGCTGGCTTTCTACCAGGAACTTTTCGGGGACCATGACTTAACGGCCATTGACCGCTACATTTCCAACACGACCTACATTCAGCACAACCCTACAGTTGGGGATGGGGCTGCAGCTCTCAAAGAAGCCTTCAAAGGGATTGTGGACACGCCCAAGGAAGTCATCGACGTTCAAAATCTCGGAGCGGATGGGGACTTTGTCTACCTTCATGTTAAGAGTCCAAGTATTGAGGAGGGGAAAATCTATTCCGTCATGGATATCTACCGGCTTCAAAATGGATTCATCTTGGAGCACTGGGATGTCATGCAAGTTGTACCTGACCAGGCTGCCAACGCTCATCCTATGTTTTGAATCATTGCGTTTTAAGAGTTAATAATATAAATTAAAAACCGATATTTTAAAAAAACTTGAAAAAAACAAAACTAACTAATCAAATCATTTTAAAATATTTTATTGTTGCCTTGAGGTTAGGCAAGCTAGAGAGTTCCAAATGTCCCACATAGTTTTTTAGAGCATCAAAAATTCGAAAATTTTCTGAATTTCTTCGGCTATTTTGTTGTAAGTACTGTCATGTGAGCTTTAATTTTGAAAGTTTGAGGCCAGAGGAAAATGGCTGCCTATGGGGTCATTTACGTCGTACAATTCGTTAGGTAATAGGTATTATCAGAGAGGTTTTATGAAATGACTCGTTCATCGTATTCATTTGTTAAACCCCCAAACTTTCAAAGTGATATCTAAAGCCACAATATAATTAAAAATTTCCACCTACACTTTCAGGGTAATTGCCAAAAGGGTTTTAATCTGCCCAAGTTCCAGGTTATGTAGATTATACGGGGAATTCGTGAAATAATGAAAACAGTCTGGGTTCTTAAATCCAACTGGAATACTATTCATGGTCTATCAACTTAACTTTATTAACTTGTGCTTCCCCAAAGATGAAACAGACTGACAAATTACAAGAAAGAATTCGAGCTCTTTTCAATCTACATATTTTCATAAGCCCGACTAGCATTAGCTCGTGACCTCTTAACTAAATAAAGAGCCGCTCCCACAATGCCCATAATAACTAACACGAGGACGACGATGCCGAAAATGACACCGGCAGAAATGGCCGCAACACTCATACCATCCTCAGCACATGGAACTCCTGAACCAAATTCCGTATGATTCACCGGGTTGGTCGAGAAGGCTTGGATTTGTAAACTTTGGAATCTAATGACGAGGGATGAGTTATTTTGGGACCCCCACTCATTCTCAGCTTTACAAGAATACGACTCCGTCATCGGAATCATATATTTATACGAAGTGAGTCCAAGCGTTTCCTTAATCGGTTGGTCCACTGGGCCGGTGGCGTTGGGGAAACAAGTCTCGTCCTTGTACACGGTGGCTGCCACATCCTTTACCAAATAATTATACTCTATGGCTCCAAGACTTGAAGCGCTTTTGATCTGCTGCTTATGAAAGGTCATGGTCATCTCATTTTCCTTCACAGACTTGTCCTCAAGAGTCACATACCATTTAAGCGTTAAGGTCTGGTCCTCTGGGCCGCAAACACCCGACCCGTTCGCAGTTTCGGGGATGTCGACTTTGGCCGTTTGGGTGGAGTTGGACGGGCTTGATGTGTAGTTTACTGAAATCTGGATCGCTCCTTTGAGGAGAATACAAGTCACGTTTTTGGATTCGTCTTCCACAATCCAGGATCCCACATTTTCGGGGAAGATTTTATTCTTCGGTAGAGGTTTGGGGGTGGGGGCGGGTGGAAGTGTAGTTGGTGGGGGTGCAGTCGTTTTTGTTGGGGTTGGAATTGGGGTCACTGTGGTCACTCTAGTGGTCGCCGGTGGGGCTGATGTTGTTGTTGTGTTGGCTGAATTTACGAGGCTGTTGATCAGAATACAAGAGAGGATTGCGAAGGTGATTGTCCATTTTATTCCAGGCATTTTCTGAAATTTAAAATTCATTTATATAGTTTTAAACTGGGTAAAAATATAAATCAGCTTAAATTAGAAAAATCAATTCACTTTTATGAAATAACTGTTACTCTGGCGTAATTATTCACACAAGCCGGTGTGAAAGAAGAGGAATGCAATTAAATTGTAATTCTATCCACTTAAAATCTGATCTTCCGGATTAAAAAAAACAGTTAAATTAAAATAAAATCCAAACTGCTTCAACCTTCAACAGTCCCCCAAAATTTAAAAACAAAAACTGTTCAGCTACCAAAAAAATTCGCCGCAAATTATTATAACCACAAAGCCCAAGAAAATCCACAGCTTACCAAACAAATTTATCACAATCACTAAAACACCTTTTAATAAAAACACAGAGGAAGATATTCCAAGTCCGTTTTCTTATGCTTTTCAGAAATTGGTGAATAAAAAAAACAAATGAAAGTGAGATCCTTAAAAACTTTCTAATAATGGGAAAGGCAATGAGTTTCCGTCCACTCGTCTTTCTACGTCCTCTTCCACCCTTTCGTCCTCGTCAATCCAACAAATGTTCACTAGTAACAGTGGTAACTCTATACTACGTGTTCATACATGGAAATATCCTCCCATCTCGACGATACGACAGGATCAACTTGTTTGATAAAAACACGAACCACTACACTTGATGATATAAGCATGCAACATCAACACCAACCTGGTGCAGTTTATTCATAAAAACTAGTTTGATTAACATTAAAGGTTCGTTAGATTTTTTTTCAAGTCACCTTGCATCCATACCTCTCAGTTTACTAGAGGGCTGTGCACAAATGTTTCCAATTTTTTAAAGGAACATTTACGATACCCTAGGGGCGGGGGTTTTGATAAAATGTGTATAAGCTACAGCAGAGACACTGGGGATTACAGATATTATATATGGATGCTCCTCAGCTATTTCTGCGAAAACAAGATCTTGTATGCCACATATTATCGTGTATAAAAAGATTAAAATGATACTAGTCCACAAATCAGAGGTCGAAAGGTCGACATGAAATGAAACCTGCTTGTGTTACTTTTTTATATTTAGGTATCCATACCGTTTGATGCATGTCGCATGGCATGGAAGGAATCCAGAGTTGGTCGGGATGTGTGTGCAGATTGGAATTCTGTATGGGATCGATCAAGTTTCTATGAATATGCTCATTAAATTGAGATGGATTAGCTCCTAAATTATTAAAATCATCAGAATCATGGAATTTCTGTTATGTGCAGCAGTCTCAGTTTTATTGTATTGTAACTTTTTAAAAATTATTGATTCAAAATCCTTTCCTCGCGATGTTACAGTTGGAATATACAGTTTTAATGTCTATATAAATTAATTTGATTTAAATGATATTATTCGTATGACTGTAAACGTACAACTGCAGTGAAAATGATATTTTAAATGCAATGGTAAATTCTGAAAATCCAATTACATAGAAAACTCTTTCGCTTGTTTGGCTTTCGATATTTTACCTGTATATTGACTTGTATGCATACAAGATTAATGAAGGTTAAGTAAAGACTGCGCCTTTTTATTATGATGAACATAAATAACATTATCACAAACCTGAAAGTCCCACCACCGATTCCCAAATTCCCAACCTTAGTCAACAAATGTACAAAAAGGCAAAAAGTTCCATTCTGAAGATCCCACCTGGTCAAATATTATCCCAATATAAAAAACAAAGCAGTGTCGTACGGGATTTCATGAAGTTTACGCAAAGTTGAAAAGGATTGAAATTAAATGAAAACGTTCAGCCTTTCTTAAAAACATGTTGCTTTTTATTTTACTCTTTAGAATTATGAATTTCATTTGAAACCCGTTGGTATATAAAGTCGGAGCAGGGTTCCATTACAGTACCAAACAGTTGGGCAGAAATTCGAATTCAAAAATTTGTCAAAAAATGAAATCACTTTTGAGCGCAGCCTTCTGCCTCCTGACCGTTTTACCAGTAACCTTTGGGCTCGTTGAACTCCAGACGTTTTTCCCATATGGCCCAAACGCAGGGGACTTGAGGGTCCCAACGGCGGATGATAACTATGTAGAAGTGCCCCTGTCTGGTGGCAGTACATACCACTTCTTTAATAACACTTATGACAAATTGTTCGTGAATAATAATGGAGCCATCTCTTTCGTTCAAGGTAAGGGAGCTGGGTGTTGTTTATTCAGAAATATTGCATGCAGAAACAGCCCTTAACTCTAATAAGTATATATTTTTTTAATTTGTAGCCAATCCAGGCTTTACCCCAAACTGTGGCCCATCGACAGTCCCCATGATCATGCCCTACTGGGCTGATTGTAACACCTTGCTTGGGGGCAATGTCTATTACCGTGAAACGACAGATTCCACCCTCCTCCAGCAAGCCACGGCAGAGGTGCATAGATCTTTCCCAGGAATTCGAAATCTGGCTTTGAATTGGATGTTCATCGCTACTTGGGACAATGTACCATTTTTCGGGGCCACTGAAAACTGCAACGGTCTTTCCCTTAGAAATACCTTCCAGACCATTCTCGTCACAGATGGAACCAAATCTTTTGCCATGTTTTACTTCAACAACATCAGCTGGACGACCGGAACAGCATCCGGCGGAACCTGTGATGGTCAAGGGGGCGTTCCAGCCAAGTCTGGCTTTGACCTTGGGGACGGACAAACTTTATTCTCATTGCCTGGTTCTTGTACTTCTGATGTGGCCAATGTCCCCAGTACAAGTAATGTGGCTCAAGACGGCAAATGGATCTTCCGAATCGACGAGTCCTTCTCAGATGCACCCGTTCCGGAAATTCCTAGTACACCTGAAGTGATACCGGACCCAGAAACGCCCAGCACACCATTTCCAGAAACTCCCAGCACACCAGAAGCGATCGTTGGAGAATGTGACCCCTCAGACTGTCAGCATATTGGCCGATGCTACGAATACTCATCCTGTAGTCACATCACAAGAACTTGGGTGACTCGATTGTGCTCTCCCGGGCTTTATTGGAATCCACCTCACCGAGCAAACAACACGGATGATGAATGCACGGCCAGTTGTGACGTTTGGGACAATCTGCCAGAAGAGACGAAGACATCCTATCAAGCCGATGAGAAATGCTTTAGCGAGTGCTACTACAAAGCCACGGAGGAATGTTCCGGCAATTATCTCTTCCACTCCCACAAAACAGACAATAGGGATGTGAAGCTGGAGAGATGCCCGGTGGACACCCGACTCGGAATGAACGTTCCACTAGTTTGGGTACAGGAGCGAGAGACCTGTGATTTCTGCTACAACGCCAGGAATACCAACGGAAATCCTTGCTGTGAGAGATACAACCAAGTCATTGCTGCTTCTACATCAACTCGAGAACCCATGACCACACCCGAAGATCAATGGGAAACCATAGCCAGTGAAAGGTCGACTGACGAAACATGGGAAACCACAGCTACATCCGCCGGCCGCTCCACTGACGGAACATGGGAAACCACAGCCGGAGGTCGCTTTGCTGAAGTATGGGAAACTACGGCATGGCCAGTAGACCAGTCTACTGTTTGGCCGGTTGATGTGAACACAGCATGGCCAGCAATCAACCCCACTGGAACACCGGTTACGGCTGGATCCCCACTTGGAAGCTATCCCTCAGCGTCGACATGAAGACATTCGCATGAAGAAATTATATTATCTAAAATTTGATATTCTTGGTGTATATGTATAAAAATACTTTGTACATTAAAAATGATGGGTTTTAGTGAGATGAATGATTTTCATCAACTATGTATTTTAAATTGAAAGCGGTGGAAGCCTATGGAGCTGTGTTGAATTGTAACAATCCCTTCAATCAATATCTAAATATATCGGAACGGACTGTCTACATTGAAATACACGATTAGCGGCGGTGCCAGGCTACTCAGCGTGACGAACTCGTCGCCTCATATATTCGTCGCGCCTAAGTCAGCGCCATATTAAATTATCGCAGTACTAACTCATCCCGATCAAAAATCATCGCCGTCCTTCCTCGTCACGATCAAAATTTATCGCAAAAAAATTCATCGCGATTTAAAATCGTCGCAGTACTTATTCATCGCAATCATCAGAACGTGTTGGGGACAATGGATGATTTGGTTCTTCAAGCATTTAAAATAAAAATAATAAATACTCTAATCAAATAATTTCATATTATGCTTATCTCTTTAATCCTAAAATGTAAAATAGATTTAAATGTAACATGTTAATTAGAGACGCCAAGATTAAATTCTCTGAGTTCAAATTTCTCTCTTCCCAATATTCTTCTTCTTCAGCTCCCAAATATTTATTTAAATTCAATATGTTAATTAGAGACGCCA
>JAQFYM010001678.1:0-30465 GCA_034694785.1 Agrenia bidenticulata | reverse complement strand
ACCCCTATTGGGTAGATATGAAAATGCATATAACTTCGCGAAATTTTATAGACGTGATCTTATAGACTAAACTAAACATAGTGTGCAATATAAAGAAAATTCGTTCATCTAGTGACCCGTATGGGTCAGCCATGCGGGATACATACGAAAACGTGTACAACTTCGCCAAATTTCACCGACTACTATTGTTATTTATGGTTTGAATTGTTGATACATTAAATACCTATTTATCAACCTGGCTCGGGCTATATGAAGTTGCACCCGTGAGTTTTCTGTAAACAATCGTAATCACAACATTAGGCAAATCGAGTTGAAACCACTACCAAAAACTATTTTAAAATACAGGGTGTTCTCAAGATTTTTCTACATCTTTAAAAATCGTTAGCTGTGTTCCCTAGAAATTTTTATCAGATTAATTAGAGAAAATTAACATGTGAAAATCAAACTATAGGCAAAAAATCCTTTAAGCAAAACAAAGACTTCGAATAAAAAAATTCTTGTGAATCTTCCCAAAAATTAATTGAATCCATATTCATTACTTGCCTCATGTCAATAACAACAACAAAGAAATCGATACGAAGCAATTACGAAAAACACTTGAAATCCAACCCATCATAATCACTTAAATTTAATATTTTCTAAAACTAAACAATACGGCCAAAGGGATGGCCCCAAGTATCTAATTTCTTCACCTTTAATAAAAATTCATGAATTAAAATATGCAAATCAGATGCAACTATTTTGACAGCAAAAAAGTATTTAACAAAAATCCAAAATAATCGTCCACTGTCAACAATGATGACACGCGTCTTGACTATGTGTGAGAAATACGAGGGTTAATAAACGGTCTTGTTGCATAAGGCTCCCTCACTCCTCCTCCGTTCAATACTACGGCAATGGAGTGACTTGTGCCGCGTGGTCATTGTTCAACTTGCAACAATGAGTAACAATGGTATACACTGATTTCAATCATATATCTCTCTCTCTGTATCAAATGAACTGGCAAACTACTTAAATTACAAACAATATACTGAATATACCAGAGTGGCCGATGCAACCTCAAGTCACTTTCATAGTAGTCTAATCTAATGTAATGAGGATGGGATAAACTGCATGAAAACTTTAGCATTGGAGATGAGCCCAGAGATTTGAGTTTCCTGTCTAGAGCAATGAGGATATTACATGTACACTTGAAGCTTTGTATGTACGTATAAAATTGTTCACTTCGTGTCAAGCCTGTTCAGTCCGAGCCCAGAGAGCCTTTGAGAAAGTTAAGTGGTTGAGAAGCAGAGGTGGTTGTTTTTTTCAAGTTTCAGAGTTAAGGGAGTTTTAAGGCCCACGGGTCATAGTTGGGTGTGGTTTGTGATTCGTGAGAACCAGGAGGAGGCTTCCTTTTCAAGCCATGAAGATCGCTTTGGTAATTTGGATTTCGGAGATTGGCTTGAGATTTTATTCCGCCTGTAGTTGGTTGGTGGGGATGAGGGAAAGTGTGGGAAGCTGTAGATCGGTTTTCAGATGGTTTTCGAACTGTGCGTGGGTCTAGATTTTGGTGCATTTTGAGAAATGAAGATGTAGAGTTGAGAGGCAGTGATACTTACTTTTGACATGTTTTTCAAGTTTGGATTTATCTTGGGGAGAGCCAAGTGTGCTTTCCAAATCTAGTAGGTCTCAATGGAGAAGGATCCCATCCTCTCTCACAACTTTTGGGGAAAACGTGTAGCAAGTTCGCCAAGTTAGATTCACAGTTAGTAGTTCACCATTGAACTTCAGCCAAGAGAGGAATTTTATGTTGGTTTTTAAGCATTAATAATAAATTGTTGACTGAATTTTTGAGCTTTTTACTAAAGTTTTCGTTGAAGAACATGCACAACAAGATATTTAGAATAAATAATTTTTAACACCAAGATTGTGTTTTATCGACTTGGAACTATCGTTAGGAAAATGTGTGGAAAAAAGTTAAGGAGATTAAATAATTTTGTGTTTTTTTTGTCAGATATTCGTGCTGGTATTTGTGGTGGGAGTTGCGGTTGGAGGAGGAGGAGGATGGAGCAAAAAAGGGGGTGGTGGAGGAAAAAATCCATTCACAGCTATAATCCGTAAGAAACTACAAGCCATCAAGGGGATATTCCAAGGGCTCAAGAGTGGGGGCGGTGGTGGCGGAGGAGGTGGTGGGTGGAGGAGACCATCTGGTAAAGGATCCGGAAGTAAAGGAGGAAGTGGGGGTGGAGGGGGTGGAGGATGGGAAGAATCTAGTGAAGAAGACGGAGGGGATGGAGGCGGTTGGGGTCAATCTGGATCCGGCGGTGGAGGGTGGGGAGGATCTTCTGGAAAAGGCGGTGAAAGCTCTGGGTGGGGAGGATCTTCTAATGGAGGTGGGGGCGGATCTGGGTGGGGAGGGTCTTCTGGAAAAGGCGGTGGAGGAGGTGGCAGCTCTGGGTGGGGAGGATCTTCTGGTAAAGGCGGTGGGGGTGGAGGTGGATCTGGGTGGGGAGCATCTTCCGGAAAAGGCGGTGGAGGTGGATCTGGGTGGGGAGCATCTTCCGGAAAAGGCGGTGGAGGTGGGGGCGGATCTGGGTGGGGAGCATCTTCCGGAAAAGGCGGTGCAAGCTCTGGGTGGGGAGGATCTTCTGGTAAAGGCGGTGGAAGCTCTGGGTGGGGAGGATCTTCTGGTGGAGGTGGAGGTGGATCTGGGTGGGGAGGATCTTCCGGAAAAGGCGGTGGAGGAGGTGGAAGCTCTGGGTGGGGAGCATCTTCTGGAAAAGGAGGTGGAAGCTCTGGGTGGGGAGCGTCTTCCGATAAAGGCGGTGGAGGAGGTGGAAGCTCTGGGTGGGGAGGATCTTCTGGTAAAGGCGGTGGAGGTGGGGGCGGATCTGGGTGGGGATGGTCTTCTGGAAAAGGAAAGGGTGGTGGAGGCGGTCAAGAAAACGGATGGAAACAAGGATCAGGAGGTTACCCTAAAGGGGGATCAGGATCCAGTGGAGGTTGGAGTGGTTCATCGGGGGGCTCATCAGCTTGGAGTACCGGTGGTTCTGGCAGTAATGGAGGATGGGGCAAAGGATCATCAAACGGTGACAAAGGGTCAGGGGACAACAAACAAAACCAAGGCTGGGGTCAAAACGATAATAGTGGCGGTGGTCAACAAGGCTGGAGTCAGAGCGACTCATCCTCAAAAGGTGGTCAAAACCAGGGCTGGGGTCAAAACGATAATAGCGGCGGCTCACAAGGCGGTAACCAGGGTTGGGGTCAAAACAGCGGTGGCGGTGGGAACCAAAACGAAGGGTGGGGTCAAAACAGCGGTGGCGATCAATCAAAAGGCGGTAACCAAAACCAGGGTTGGGGTCAAAACGATAATAGCGGCGGCGGAAAAGGCGGTAACTTGAACCAGGGCTGGGGTCAAAACGATAATAGCGGCGGCGGAAAAGGCGGTAACTTGAACCAGGGCTGGGGTCAAAACGATAATACCGGCGGCGGAAAAGGCGGTAATCAAAACCAGGGCTGGGGTCAAAACGATAATAGCGGCGGCGGAAAAGGTGGTAATCAAAACCAGGGCTGGGGTCAAAACGAAAATAGCGGCGGCGGTCAACAAGGCTGGAGTCAGAGCGACTCATCCTCCAAAGATCAAAACCAGGGCTGGGGTCAAAACAGCGGCGGTGGTTCCCAAAACGAAGGCTGGAGTCAAAACGATAATAGCGGCGGTGGAAAAGGCGGTTCCCAAAACCAGGGTTGGGGTCAGAACGATAATAGCGGGGACGGTCAACAAAGTTGGAGTTCGAATGACTCATCCTCCGGGGGACAAGGTTGGAGCCAAGGAGATACGTCGGGTAAAGGTGGTGGATCTAGTCAAAACGGATGGAGCAGAAAATAGCTCCGAACTTTCTAACTCATATTCAATAGCAAAGTTCACTTAAGCTTAATCCATAATTACGTATAAATAAAATACCACTGAGAGATATTTATTTTTTAAATGCCAAATCCGGGACTCGGTAAATATGTACGGGAAAATATGTACCCGGAAAATATGTACCCGGAAAATATGTACCCGGAAAATATGTACCCGGAAAATATGTACCCTAACGTAACCAAATCCAATCCTTTTCCCTCAAGTCCCCTGTCCCCTTCTGAGAAGCATGGAGCCAGTTTATTTTTTTTAATAATTACTACTTCCTTCTTTTGGAAGTTCCAACTTTTATATATTTTTCTATTGCGAAGGCCCAATTATGAAGTGAATGCAAATTTTGTGCTAAGGGCCCAAAAAAATGACTTTTTTTATGTTTAAAATGCCGTGTTAGTTAATAAAAGGCTACAAGATAATGATTTTTTTATTACCATTCCTTGATTTCATTTTAATCATCCTTGTAAATATAATTGCATCAATTTATTTTCCTTCGCTTCCCTTGATACCTTTCATCCTCAAATTACATTTTATATGACATTCTTAATGGGAGTTCTTGGCGTAAAGCTCCTTAAGAATTGATTGCCCCTTTTCGATTCTCTCAATTTCTGAATGTTGATATCTGCGTAATTAATTATTTAACTGAGGTAACTTAATGGAATTTTTACGTTTTAGGATTGACCTAATCCAACTCCGATTAAGTCTGCTCCCAACAGAAGCCCAACGAATTCGTCTCAGTCTGCAAGTCTATCAAATTCCTCATTAGAATCCGAGTAAAGTCTTTTTATCGGCGCAAGGTCAACGGCAGCTCTCGATCTCGGTTCCTCAGACGAATTTTGAACCTGATTTAATTAATTTTTTTAAACTAATTATAAATTTCAGTAAATAATATAAATCTTCACCAATTTTCAGCCCGAGCCAGGGCTTATGTGATCACCCTGTCCGTCCGTCTGTCTGCCCGTCATCACGATAACTCTCTTTAAACGTGTCGGATCGACTTGAAATTATGGTACACATGTATGTAGAGACAATATAATGAATGAGTTCTAAGATGAGTAACATCGGTCCAGTAGGAAACCTGTGGTGATCAAAAGATCCCCACCAAATATTTTTTTTTTAAATAAAATAAAAATGGCTAATAAAATAAAAGTCTACTCTACTTTGAATTTGTCAATATTAGGCGCAATAATATAGCTATCAGAAAATCGACTATTCAAAAACATCCGTCCTGCAGCATTTGAGTTATCTTAAAATAAATTTGGGAAAAATTATTTTTTTCTCGATAAAATGAATTTCTATAAATTTTATAAATCAAAAACAAATTTCAAAAAATTTAAAGGTCTAGAGAAATCTGTTATTGTCAATAGTAATAAGAATAATAGGGCTACCAAAAAATGTACAGTTTAGAAAACAAATCCTGTGCCAGTTTTGAGTAATCTTAAAAGAAAGCTGGAAAAACGTAATTTTTTTCAATTTGTTTTTTTCTAATTTTCTAAGTCTAGAGATTATTAGATTATCTCAGAAATTATCCTGTCATGCATTATTTTAAATGTTATTTAATTAATTGTGATTAAGTAGTAGGTATTTTCCGAGATTTTTTTGATAATTTGATAGCTTCTCTTTAATAACTATCGATTAAAATAAATTGGCGAGATCGGATAAAAACTTTAAAAAACACAAAATTAACACACCGCAACCCACACATCGGTCATCAGAAATAAATGTTTAGATTTTTAACTACTCAATGGGATTTCCATTTCCGATATGGATTAAAACGTGTTTTCTTCAAAGTTTTACGCAATGATACCAATGGTCATTAGCCCAACCCCATCCTTATTCTACGAAAGGTACCAAGCAACGTAACGACATTCTAAATCTAGTATTAATTTTTGAGTCTCTAAATAACATAACAGTCTCATCTCCGTGCATTATTTAAATCCGACCTTT
This sequence comes from Agrenia bidenticulata, assembly GCA_034694785.1. Classification (NCBI taxonomy): domain Eukaryota; kingdom Metazoa; phylum Arthropoda; class Collembola; order Entomobryomorpha; family Isotomidae; genus Agrenia; species Agrenia bidenticulata. The sequence goes on along the minus strand of JAQFYM010001678.1, from coordinate 24,626 downwards.
CCAATAAGATTTCAAACTTTTTCTAACGCCTTCAGAGTTCTGAAGGGATTTACACTTTAATAGTTTTAACCATTCCCAACAGTTACTTTTATTTCAAGAATAAATATTAACAAGTCTCTCAATGGAGTTGACATTCTTGGTATAAAATTGATCAAAGCGTTTCTTAGCATCGTTCCCACTCACTACTGAGCCTAGACCGTACTTGATGAAATCTCTGAAGGCCCATATCAGCATCCGGTCATTAAAATTAATCTCCTTGTCATGGCTGCAGTCATCTTTACATCTTTGCAAATTTTGAGCATCTTGACTCAACTTTGTGAAAATCAGCTTATAATTCTGGAGCAGGTGTCGCAGGAGGTGGACCATGTGAGTGCGACTAAGAAGCCCAAACCGTTCGATAGCCTTAAGACCCACGGTGATGATAAAGTTGGCACTTCTGGACACGACCCGAATACCGTCAGGGGATTTGGATGTTGGAGGGCTAATGGAACTCTTGGACACGTCCACGTACACAGTTGTGAAGGCGTCCAATTCTGCGGCGGCTGTTAGCTGAATTAGCTCTCGGAAAGTCAGTTTCGGTTCGCTCCTGGAATTCACGTTTACAAAATATACTGTCAACTACGCCGATATTTTAAATGTAAACTTTCCTGCGCATCTTACAAAAAAGGATGAGTTCCGCTTATCTCCAAGGTCTTGTCTCGAACATTGATGAGGCCAATGTCGATGAGTTTCGTAACGTATTCCTTCATCCAAGAGATACACTGGGTCCTAAGTTTTGTCAAGTAAAAAGTGACAACTTCGTCATTTGTGGCAGCACCTTGAAGGTCTGTTGGTCCGGACTCTACATAGGGACAATTTCCCAAGCCATAAAATATACTCTTGGCATTCTTAGTGGATTTTAAGGTAATATCTTTAGAAGGGGCGTGGAATTGAGTCTTCCAGCCTGGGTAGTCTAATGACTTTTCCGAATCCAGAATTTTTCCAACTAAAAATTCCACAGTTATTGTTTTAAAAGCTTTAAAACACTACCATGTCAAGACATAGTAAATTTTACAGTTGATTAAAAATACCATCTCGTTTTCGCCTTCGTCCTAGCAAAGCCCCCACTGGGTTTTTAGCGAAGGAAATCTGTGCGGCCATGCCCGGGGGCATCATGTTCCCATAAGCCCTCTCATCAGCACAACTTGCAAGAATCGACATGATACCACAAATTATCCCTCCAACACCTGAAAGCAGACCACCGACGATTCCAACATCTTGGACACCGTCCATAAAGCCCCGACCTTCCACTTTCTTCAAATCTAAGTCCTCGAAAAGGTCAGAATTGTCCAACGGGTCATTTCCTCCTTCTATTTCAATCTTCTTGGACCTCTCCTCCGACACTGAAGCTTGAGATGGTTCCTTGGCCTTGTACCGTGGAGACGGGACGAAGTCCTCCGAAGGGATAAGAGCTGATTGGTTGAAGGCACAAGGGACAATGAAGCTCGATGCGCATTGATGGACCTCCATTACCAATGTACCAAATGGACCCGGGACAACGTGCTCGTCGAAAGTGGCCCATTCTATTACTTGCTTCACTCCGTTGACCTCCACCAAATTATTTGTGTCTTTTTCGTTGGCCACCCTGTAAGTTCATATTTAACCGTAAGCATAAAACATACTGGTCGCAATTGGTTTCAAACCCGGTTAAGGAGCCCTTACCTTAAGAAGGCCAAATTGGCAAAGTAGATTTTTTCAGCCTCGTTGTTCTCAGGTCTCCTTCTTAGTACCACATACACCCTCTTAAGCTTCTTAAACATGAGCTTATCTTCTTCCCCCTTAAAAACGATAACATCCTTGTTGGAATCATCCGAATCCCTCTCATACGCTACAGCCTCATTCCCAGGGAGGTAGTACTTGGTGACAGAATTGGCTTTCTGAACTTTCTGAAGCAGGACGGGGTCACTTTCGAACCTGGCTATTGGGAATCCACCAGCAATCTTTTCCAGCTGGGATAGAACAGTCTCTGACTCTTTAGACGTGTCTCTTTTAAAGTGACCCTTCCCAGACGCAAGAAGGATCATGTGTCCCACCAAAATAAAGGTGAGGGATTTGAGTGATAACATGTTTCTTGCCTCTCGTTATTTTAATTGAAACTTGCAAGAAAGTATTAAACTAATTTGGACTCTGCCTTTCTGGGTATTCTACCGCAGGCTGATTTTATTATGTCACGTCATGGTGTTTCTATGAATGAACTGTTTATTATTTTACCATGTTTAGTGTAAACATATTGGATTCAAATAAATTAGAATATATAGAACATGAATCTGAAGCCTCTAAAGTTTGGACTCTTTAACGGCTGTGTGAATTGCGGGCAAGTGTTGGGTAAGAAACTGCTTCAAAGCAGGTCCGAGCTTCTCCTCAGGATGAACTTGAGAGGATAAGCCATGCATGATAAACTTTATAGTTCCCATGATGGTCAGCTTGTCATTGGAATTGAGCTCTTTGTCCGCGGTACAGTCCCCGGCACAGGACTCGAGGTTCCGAGAGTCTTCCCCAAGCTTTTCCATGACAGACCTTAAGATCTTAATCAAATGCCTTAGGAGTCCAATGTAATGCTTCCGGCCTAACCCTCTTGCCTCAGTTATGAACTCTAGAGTGAACTTCTCAAGGAACTTTACATCCTTGGATATGTTCTTGTCCAGGGGGGAACCTGGGTCTGCCAAGGCCTCTGGATTCTCTCGAGCTTCTTGGTACACCTTAGAGATTGTGTGGAGCTCGAAGGCGGCGCAGAGCTTCTGTTCTTCTATCCATGTTAGCTTGGTAAACGATCTGGAATAAAATGTAACAAATTTTAAAAAAAATTCAAGGATTACCAAAAAATTATAGTTTTTTACAGCAGAGGATTAGATGCGGAAAGTTTAAGAGATTTCCCTGATATTTCCAAAATCCCTTCAGACTTGAGGGCCGGAATGACCTTTCCAACTCGGGATATACATCCATTTCGAAGTAGGTTCACATAAAACTTGGTGACCTCCTCTGGGGTCACAGCTTTAGTGTAAGAGTCCGTAGTCCCCTTTACATAGGGACAGTTTCCAAGACCTATGATAAATAACGATACACACAACTAAAGGCCCCTGTGAAATAAAAGTTGCATAACTCACAGAACAGTTACTACCAATTACTTACCATAGAACACATCCCCCTCTTCTTTAAAGGTCACGTTGAGCCCAATAGTCTTTACGTACTGAGTCCTCCATCCCGATAATCGCCCGTGACCTTAAATTGGAAAAACCTTATCCAAAACACAATTCATAATTTTTAAATCCCTATGCAAATCCAAGCACTCACTCTGATCCTCAGATCTTTTCTTCCTTCCCAGCATTCCGAATAGTCCTCCTCCCCCAGCTCCAGCTCCAGACTGTAATCCTCCGTTCATTATCGCCATTGGAACAAGCTTATTTGAAGGTAAGGCAGCGTTGATAATCGACCCAAGGATCCCATCCCCCTGACCAGCATTCGCAGCTAAAATCTCTCCATTGGAAGTAACCAAGGGTGTCCCCACTTGGCTCTTGGTGTAGGAATTTGAATTAGGGTCATACTGATGACACTGCCCCAAGATTAACCCTGATAATCCACACCATAAACTTCCAACCCCGTCTATAGCTGTTGACAGGAGGTCAAAAGCCATTCCGATGACTTGCATCCGACCATTTATTTTATTCTCGTCCAAATCCCGGAAGAACTCGAGGTATTCGTGGAATGGGAAAATGGCTTCCGTCGCCTCGAATTTCGAAACTGCTTTAGTATCAGCTTCAGTCTTTGCCTCGGGAGAGCCGCCACTCCCAGACTTAGCTTCTAGGTTCAACTTGGCCAGGTCAACTTTACAAGGTATTATCACACTGTAGTGACAGACGTGGAAATTGAAGCTGTATTTTAGGCCATTTAGAACTCCTTCGTGCCAGACGCCCCATTCGATCACGTAGTTCTTCCCTCCAATTGTAATCTTGCCGGGTGTACTATCCTCCGCGTTTCTGAAATTAAAAAATGTTTATAGTGTTTTTTAGTCACCCAAAAATGGTATCAAGTTTCCGAGAAAAAAAATCCTTACAGGAGGAAGGCAATGGAAGGGTAGTACTTTGCAGGTGTCCCTGCCAGTTTACTACTACGAAGGACAATGTACTCCCTCTTGGTGCCATTGACAGGGAGCTTGTCCTCAGCTGAGCTAAGGACAATCACGGCCTTATTTCGGTCAGTGGAACCTCTTTCGTAAAAGACTTGCTCAGACTGAGGGTCCCTGTACGTGGATTGACTGTTGGCAGAATCCACAGCTTGGAAGAGAATAGGGTCAGACTCATATCGATCTAATGGGATGTTGGTGGCGAGCTCTTCGATCACTTTTATGTAAGTGTCTTCAGTGGGGGAGTCTCGTTTGGCTATCAAATGTTGGTTCACTCCTCCAACCGTTCCTTGGAGGGAGATGAGTAGGATGAAGACTGAGAGGGTTGGGATTATTTTTGATGAGCACTGGAGGGGTGGTTTCGTCATTTTTTTGAGGGGGTTATCGATCAGAATAATTCTGTTCAGTTTATACCCGTGGGGATAATTTGATTCTTTTATTAGATGTGAAAGGCCGTAATTGGCAATAGTCCCAACGTTACAATATGCTCAAGTAGATAATTCCTCCATAGGTTTGTATTACCGGAATGAGGGTCATTTCCTTGTTTTGATCTTATTAAATACAGGGTGAGTCATGTATAACCGTAAGCTTTTGAATCGTTATATCTCGTATCTTAGTCCTCGACCTTTTCTATTTATCTTTTAAAAAATTGCTTTTATGGACATTTTAAAAAGACACATAAGATTGCCAAATTTTTTATGAAAAAATCTACATTCCAAACTCAGGAATTTCGTTCAAGTCATTATTATCTCCAAAAGATATCAGAAAATTCCAAAACTCCTAAGTTTGGATTGTGGAATTTTTTCATGAAAAATTTTTCAACCGGTGCCGGTATCTTATTCATTCCTCATATGCATAATTTGAATATCCGCAGTGGCTATAATTTAAGATAATGTTGAATACAATCTGTCAATGATTTTTTAAGATATTACGATTCAAAAGCGTACGGTTATACGAGACTCACCCTGTACATAGTTTGACGGGTTGGCAACTGACACATTAGGATTTTGTTAAGTCTTCAATCTTTTCTATTGACTATCTGAGGACTTCATAAAAAAAGTGTTATTAACAGAAACCATAGTTTGCTCAAAACTTTAACTGTATTTGTTTGCTTTAAGAGGGATTAGAAATAAAATTCCAAGGCCATTCTCAAGTGTCAAGTGGTGCTAATAGTAAAGTGTCTTATCCACGCTAACCTACAAATGATTTTCTAATCTTGTCCATGAGCTTGCATAAAAAGTTTAATTTTATTCAAGTTCATACACTTATGCATAGAATAGATTGGAACTAAGCTACATATGCATTATAATTTTCATAAGCTGTAATTAATCATACTCAATATAGCCAGAGACGTTAAATAATTGGTGATCTCACCATAACATCGTACATCAATATATCATTTAGTCTCTGCTCCATAATACACTCGCTTATTAATTTCATTTCAAAATCCTCTCCTCGGAACCTTTAGACTCAAATTGATGGGAAAGAAGCATTTCATTTAAGTCAGCCCTATGGAGTTCCCTATGGCACTTAAAGGCACTATCACTATGGTACTTCTCCTTCCTTTTCGATTTCAATAGTCATCGTCTTGGGCTTCGTCAAGACTAGTGCCGGCTTCCCTGTCTGAGTAATGGGGATGATGTTATCCCCCTCTGGTTGGATCGGTGCCCTTGGAGCCTCGATAGCCAATACGCCATCAGAGCTCATGTTGCAAATCAGATTCTCGGGGCGTACATCCTCTGGAATAGGATACCGTCGAACAAAGTGTCGAGAAATGTACCCATGAGAGTCTCTTTGTTCTTCGTGCTTAGCTTCGATAATTAAATTGTTCTCTCGCGTCTTTACCACAACCTCTTCGGGAGTGAATTGATGAACATCCAGCTTAACCTACGATTCAATCGAAATTTTTTTTTTAAATAGCATTTGACAAAATGATTGCTGTGCATTAAAAACAATTACCGAAAAGTTATCCTTGCCAAGTTTCATCTCAGAAACACCACTGTCACTATCCCAGGGACCTTGCGGCCTTTGCAGTCTCTGTTGATGACGGAAGGGATACCTATGGTACATCCATGTTGACGAGGGTTGGACGAAAAATTCGTCATCCTGCAACCCAATACCGAAATGCTGGTCGATAAGTCTCTGTCTTGATGCTCGGTCGAAATTGTCTGTGGCTACTCCGAACCAAGGGTCGTAGGCACGTTGCACAGGAATATCCATTCTCAGATACCGAAATGTATGAGCTGCTATAAGTTGGAAATTAAAACCCGCTAGGCCTTAATTATAGGACAGTTCCCCAAAATTTTAGAAAATGGGAGAAAAATATGATTAATTTCCAAGGGAAGCTTCAGTTCCGAACCTTTCGTAGCACTGAGTGTGAGTGTAACTGACTGACGGACTCAAGATGATTATATCTTATGAAGGTTTAATGATCAAGAACGGATCTTTGAGATGATGCACGCGGGCTTAATAGTTTAGCATTGGAACATGGAATGCTATTTCGGGTAGTGTGAACATACTATTCAAGTACGAATCTCTCGAGAAAATTCTTTGCCACTGCCACCCACACTATTGGAAAGCCATGTGTATATATAGCATAGAAGAGGATTACAGCATCATCTCCAGCTTCATTCAGCACCGATGTTTTTTAATGACTTAAAGGATACGTAATTTGAGCGCAGATTTATATGAGCTCATTTATTAGCCACCTAAATACATTAGGTAAATACAGCAGGATCACCCACTTCCCGACCATTTAATATCATTGCATACGCATCGAGTGGGTTTGAGAGATGTAAATTTTTTTAAATCTGAAATCCTGCCAACTAGGATTAGTTAAAAAATTCCGATAAGGATAGTATCGTTTTTGTGCAGCTTGGGATTGGGGTTGAAATAAGTTCATCGACTTGTTCTTGTTGGAAAACTTCCACTGAAAGATTTACGATTACCTCGTGTGGTAAAGGAAATTTAATCCATTTATGTCTGTTTTTTAAAGTTAATTAATACTTGCATAATGATGAGCATTTTTAATTTACACTTGATATTGTATCTGTATAACCGTTTAGTAGCGATAGGACCAATTAAAGTTGCAAGCGATTGTTAAAACGATATTATTTCTTTAGTTACAAAGGGTAGTTTAGAGTTGATTTGGCTTCGGAACTTGATTATGTTTTATTGTTTGCCAGTATAGATGAAAAAAGCCTGTTAATTGTTGTGAATACAAAATCTGTTTGTACCCTGAACAAGAGGGTCTTTTTAAGCGATCTCCACACGTCCGTCCGCTCATCTGTCGGTACTCTCTCTCAGAGATTTAAGATTTACTTGATAACTCGAGATTCCGTGTTAAAGTCAATTCAATCGATGAGTTCTGAGTTCAAAGATGGGCATGATCGAATCGAACCAACAGGATGTGAAAGAAAAACCCACTATGGTCATAATATACTGATTTACACGAGGAACAGTTTTCATTGATTTTACAGAGAATATCTTTTGACGATTTTGTAGAGAAATTTAAATAAACTTTTACAATACATCAAGGCCAAGGCTAGTACTCTCTCAAGATGCTTACTTTTAGAATTGAAACTCCAAGCACCTACGAAAATAAATGATGATAGTAGATGTTGATAATTAACCTATTTACGGATAAACATTACACACTTGGGTTAAAATATGATAATACTGTTTCGTCTAATCCACTGATTCCTACCTACTGGATATTCGTGAAATTCGAAGATATTTCTAATGCATATGTGATACTCCATATTTCCATGCATAGTGCCTATGCTCCATGTTTCCATACAGAATGCATACATCACTGAGGTCAGATGTGGTACATAGGGCACAGATTCTAGCACAAATACCCCCGAATAAATGTCTCTACTTGTAATTAGTACGACCAACCTGCTTCTCCACTATCTTTTAAACTTTCGAAAGGCCTTATATTTTGCAGACATATTCATGTATATATATATCCTCGTACATACATTTTAGTCTTTACTGTTCCTTCCTGGACTCATCGCATATATAACCGCTTCCTTACTTGAATCAGTTCACATAGCTAATCTCTACTATATGCACCATGCACCATACAGAACCTCTTAGCCTTTGTCTTAACCTTCAGGGAAGGGATGGATTAAAAATATTTAAATACACTTTGGGATTGCATATCGTAACTACAGATAGAGATAATTATAAGATTTTTCTCTCCAAATCCTTCCAGCTAATTAATAATATTAATTAGGAAGAAAATTAAAAGGTTGTCTAAGGGACTAGAGGAGTAGGCCGTTCCTTCTGCGGGCTAGTGACATCGAAAACAGTCGCTCCTGATGAAGGCGTCTTGTCAATAAGGATCTTGACCTCTTTGGCTGGAACGGTGGCTTTCCTTGGAGCGGACAAGGTGAGTATTCCATCGGATCCTAAGGAGCAGGTTATATCCTCGGGAAGGACCCCCTCGGGTAGTACGTATCTTCGAGTGAACTGGTGAGAAATTAGCCCTAGACGCTCCCCTCTTTCTTCATGCTTTCCATCCACCATTAAGTACCCCTTGACGGCTTTAACGGCGATTTCTTCCGGTTGGAAATTTTGAATGTCCAGCTTGACCTTTTAATCGGATGTTTTTGTTAGTTATTTTTCTAAAAAAAACTTTTGCAATGCCCTACCGTATTTAAATTTTTTTAAATAAATTTTAAAATGTAGAGAAAAGAAACTCGCCTCATATTTTTCACTGGTACAGAAGACGCGAGAGATTTCTCTCTCCGGCTTACTTTTAGCCGAGAGTAGCAAAGCAGATTGGTACTGTTGACAGAGATTTGCTGCTGTGAAAGTCATACTGGAACTGGAGAGTCCAATTTATTTTTGAATATATCAATCGATAGCTATTAACTTGGTCAGTTTAAAATAAATACAGATCCTATATCGTATAAAAATCACTAAACACTTTGACTAATTCCGAGTGAGTTCAGAAATCCTGATAAAAAACTTTGGAGAATAGTCAGTCCATACTTTATTCAAGGCTAGCACTTTCTCTCTCTCTCTCTCTAGAATTGATGGACGGAAACAGAACGAAAATAAACCTTGAGAGTCCCCAAAAGAAAATACTTATCCAGTCCAAAACTTGCTTGCGCACTCAACCCTTTTTTGGATGGAAACTTCTGGAAGTTAGAGAGACTTGAAATATATTATAACATCTGATAAGCTATGTAGTTGTAGTTAGTGATGCACAGTTCCCAAGTTCAAGCCCCCTCTATAGCCTATAGGGCTTGTATAGATAGATAGAGAGAGAGATGAGTAGAGGATTAAAATCTAAGGGAAAACGAAAGACTAAAACCGAAGGTCGTTGGGAACATTGGGACTTTCCGTTTTAGATTGCACTTGCAAATGCCCGAACCGAATTCCCCGTCTTGTAAAACTCTACTGCACTTCTGTCCCACACACCAGCTCAACTTGAGTGCTTGGAGTTTTAGGAACTCTAGGAGCACTAGGTCATGGTCTACTCTACTCTTGTTGTACTAGGCACACACTCTGCCCTACTTGTTGGCGAGAGAAGAGCAGATCGATAGAATTGTTCTCTCTAATCTATAGGTATCTATATAATACTATTAAGTCTACTTGGTTCTCCCAGTATTCTCCGATACTTTTTAGAGAAAATCAGGACTTGCAAGTTTTTAAGAATGACTGAGAAAAAAATCAAAGCTCCCCTCTGACTACTGGACCAGTTTATTCCGCTCACACAAGTCCAAACTTAGTAGAGAGATGCAGGGATGAAATATTGGAAAGTTGACAGATTGGATGAGACTATTTATAAACAGTGTCTGACACCTTTGCTCTGTATTTCCTCAATCAGCTATGAGATCTTGAGCTGCTTACAACTCTCGGTACGGATGGACTCCGTTCCCAAAGTTATCATTACAAGGCTCCATGAGCTAAGAAATGACAGATGGGTATCTGTGTTTTCTTGCATGGACTTTACTACGGCATATTTGAAATGTCCTGAGTCTAGCAACGAGGCTAACAAGGTTTTCGTACTAAACACTCTTTTATAATTAGATCGTACGAAAGCTGTGCATGGTTTACCACGCATTAAGAAGTTAAGACAAAACAGCACGAAGAGTCAATTAGAAAAGGCAAACTCTAATGCAATTGGGCTCACACTATAAAAAGTTTGGGGAAACACACAAGAGTCACACACAGGCACTTTGGTGACATACCCGCTGGGACGATCTAGCAATCTTTTTTACTAGCTAAATTCTTTAGTTAATTGGACACTTAATTAGAAGGATGAGATGGGACACTCTGGAAAATGCGTCTTTTGTATGTAATAAAATTAGGCAGACCTCGTTGTTTGGTTGTTGTTACCCTTGCCTGGCCTTGTGCTAACTTTATGACTTTGTAGTGACAGAGTCCAAGTTTGGCTCCAAGGTAGTATTGAGATTGAGCTTGGACGGTTGGAGCCAATTTTGTAGTAAACAATGCAAATAATGTAAGAAATTTCGAAAAAGCCTAAAAGCTATTAAACATAATGGCATTAGAGTTTGAACAAATTTAAGTGATTTGTACTTTCTTACTTTGTAAAATTGTAACCTTACAACCTTGAAGTGCCTTGAACCTTTTTTAATTTTAGATTGAGGTTTCACAGCGTAAGGATTGAATCAAAATAGCTTTCCCCCATTAACTTGCAGTCCGCTTCTACCATGACAAACTTGAAGGTAAGAGCTTTTGTTTGCACAATATTGAGACAGAGTACTAATGAAAATTAAATTAATTCTGGTCATTCATGCCTACGTCAAATATTATTGAAGACAAAATTTCTGGGACAAATAGACTTACGACATTTATGCGTGCAGACAAAATGCCTGGCGACACTTTTTATGAAAAAGTTCTGAGGCATATGTCTCATTTGAAATTTGTTGTAGTCATTTTTGTCTCAGGCATAGTAACTATCTCGATGCATGAATGTCTCCAGGCATGTTTGAACTGCCATAAATGTCGCATGTCGCATCTTTCTTTGTGTTTAAAAGCTTAAATCACGTAAATGAGACACACAGTTTGTGGAATTTTTATCATATTCTTACATTTATTTATGCTTGCATATTTTACAGTACCAGGCTTAGAAATAGCAATAAATTATTAAGAAAAGAGACAACACCGAACCATTGTGCGTTTGGAAGACAAGAAAATTAAAAAAAAGTCTGCGAGTTTTCAGCTAATGGAAACTTCCGAAAAATCAGTTTTTTAAAACTGCCCGGAAGAAGTCGTGCTGGACGTGGACGAAAAAGTGGACACTTTCTTCACCGAAGATGTCGATGTTTGACCACTCTGTTGTTGGACTTGCTGGGACTGCTGATTCTGAGAGGCTACTACGGTACTATTATTGTCCAAACCCGAGGTCAAGGCAGAGGTCAACTGTTTCTGACTCTGGTCAATTGGGGCAGATATTGTAAGTCGTCCGTCCGTGCTCAGGCTGCAAGTTATATTCTCGGCCTTGACCCCCTGGGGAATGGAGAATTTTTTGCAGAATTGGCGACTTCGGAAATTATTCTCTTCCTTCATTTCCTGTTTCCCCTCAATCGTCACCATATTGTTCGCGATCTTCACGTCAATCTCTTCAGGTTTGAATTCTTGAACTTCCAGCTTCATCTACAGAAAATAAAAACAAAAATTGGTCACCCAAGGTCGAAATTCTTAATTTCTAAATAAATTTAAATCAAGCCCCCTCGTACCTCGAAATGCTTGCCATCATTAACATGACAGACTTCCTTGCTCACATCCTCAAATTGTGAGTTCATCCCCATCAAAGAGTCAGACAAGTGCATCTTGGGCTTGAAAACGAAATTACTGGTGTTCATGGCCTTATTCATAATGGAACTGAGACTTGTGCTGCTGTCATTGTTGGACCCAAGGGTGTCAATTTCTCGTCGAAGATTGCTCGTATTAGAAGCGTTGACTTGCTGCTGCACTTCCTTCCTCGTCGATGAGGTCGTTGAAGACTTGGCTGAGGCTAGCTGCTCGTTTCGACTTAGATTTGAAGAAGTCTGGTTCTCAATAGGGGCAGAGATGGTAAGAACTCCTTTTGGGCTTAGGCTACTCGTAATCGACTCAGGCTTTACCCCCTGGGGGATGGAAAATTTCTTTGAGAACTGACGGCTTGAAAACTCGCTTTTCTGCTTCCCTTCGATAGTCACCATATTGTTGGAGATTTTTATTTGAAGTTCTTCTGGCTTAAAATCTGGAACGTCGAGTTTCGTCTGTAATTAAATTTTTTAAACATTTAAAAAACAAGCCTTTGAATTAGGATTGATATTAATTGAATCATTTCAAATTTTCAAATCTCACCTCAAACTTTTTACCCTCGTTGACCTGGCAGAGTTGTTTTGAAATATCCTCAAAGTGAGACTCCTTGGCCAAGAGAGCATCAAAGTCCATAATGGGTCGAATCATAAAGTCCTCATCAAATCTTCTAGACGCATCCCTAATGCTTGAGGCAAGACTGCTATTGACAGAGCTGGTACTGTCAGATAGGGAGGTTTGGTGCTGCTGTTGGAGACTTTTGACATTTGTCACCCTACTGCTCGACACTTCCTGCTCAGAGGAGACATTTTTGGACGAAGTGTTAACAGCTTGTTGGCTTTGAATTTGGTTTGGACTCCCGACGGTTTGGACGGGTGCTGAAATCGTCAGCACACCTTTGGGACTCAGGCTACTCGTAATAGTTTCCGGCTTGACGTTTTGTGGGATGGAGAACTTTTTAAAGAACTGACGACTCGAGAAATTATTCTCTGCCTTCATCTCCTGCTTCCCTTGGATTGTCACCATGTTATTGGAGATTTTGACCTCTAGTTCCTCAGGCTTGAAGTCTGGCACGTCTAACTTCATCTGATAAAGAGTAAAAAAAATCATTAATTCAATCATCATTAACGAGTTGCCTTATTTGGAATCAAGAATGTGGCTGGTTCACAATTAAAAAAACTTGCACCTACCTCAAACTTCTTCTCGTCATTGCTTTGACAGAGTTGTTTGGAAACATCTTCAAAACGAGAGTCCTTTGCAAAGAGGTTTTCGAAATCCATTATGGGACGAAGAACCAAGTCATCATCAAATCTCCTCACGCTTGAAGCATTGCTATTGATGGAGTTGGTACTGTCTGAATGATTGGCTTGTTGTTGCTGTTGATGTTGCCTAACCGATTGTTGTTCAACCCTTGTAGAGCTTGTGGTCTTGGTGTCACTAATCCCTGTGGAGCTAGGGGCTTGTTGTTGTTGGTTTTGAATCGGAGCAGAGATGGTAAGGACTCCTTTGGGGTTCAGGCTGCTTGTAATAGTGTCAGGCTTGACGCCTTGTGGGATCGAGAATTTCTTGAAAAATTGCCGACTGGAGAATTCCGTCTTTTGTGTTCCTTCTATTGTGACCATATTGTTCGAGATTTTCACTTGTAGCTCTTCCGGCTTGAAGTCAGGGACATCCAGTTTCATCTAAAAAAAACGTTAAAGTTAATTAGTTAAATTGTATGATGGTTAAGGTCAATAAGGCTGTTAAGATTGTGTTCTAGAAAAAAATCTAAGGTTAAAAATTACCTCAAACTTCTTGTCATCCTGAAGTTGGCAAATTTGCTTGGACACATCCTCAAATCGGGAGTCCCGTCCCATGAGATTTTCGAAATCCATGATGGGTCGGAGAATGAAATCATCATCAAATTTCCGTACGGCATCCCGAATACTGGACGTGTTGCTGTTTATAGAGCTGGTACTGTCTGAATGAAGGGCTTGTTGTTGTGTTTGTTTTTGTTGCTGTACTTGCTGAGTTTGCTGTTGAGTTTGTTGTTGTTGTTGGGATCGGACGGAAGAAACCTTCTGAGAACTTTTGACCTCCTGCTCCGTCGTTTTTGAAGTTTTCGAAGCCCCTGACGTGAGGGCCTCATGAACGGGCTGGACTGGGGCTGAGATTGTGAGGATTCCGTCTTCATTAATACTGCATTGGATCGAGTCACACTTGACACCAAATGGGACGGTGAATTCCTTGTGGAATGACCGACTTGCGAATTCGCTCTCGTGTTTCCCGTCGATTTTCACAAGATTTTTCGTGATCTTCACTTCGATTTCTTCCGGCTTGAAATTTTTTACTTCCAGCTTCATCTGCAAAATATTAGCAAAATTTCGTTAAATTTTAGTCGAAACAAATTAAAGATTAAAAAAAAAATCCTTTTACCTCAAACTTCTTGCCATCATTAACATTGCAAATCTCCTTTGAAATGTGCTCAAACTCAGACTCCTTGCGATTCATCAAAGAGCTGACAGCCATCCTTGGCCTCAAAATGAACTCATCATCAAATCCCCTCGTGATGCCATCCCGAAGACTACTAATCTCAGAATTTATGGAACTTTGCTGCTGCAGTTTACTAGTTGTGGACGAAGTTGAGCTGTTATTAGAATTGGCCTGCTCCTGCCTACTATTCTTAATCGCAGACTGAGATGACTGACTTTGCTCGATAGGCGCAGAAATCTTGAGGACCCCTTGGGCCGTGAAGGTACAAGTGATATTCTCTGCCTTGACTCCTTCAGGGATCGTGAACTTCTTTGAGAACTGACGGGATCGGAAGCTGCTCTCGTTCTGTCGATCTTCTTGCTTCCCCTCAATTGTGACTAGTCTGTCCGAGATCTTCACTTGGATCTCTTCCGGTTTGAACTCTTGGACTTCCAATTTCATCTATAGGATTTCATAAGGATTCCATATTCAATCTCAATATCAACCCACTCTGACAAAACATGTCAATGAGGTCATTAGAATTTTAATGGATTCCCAATACTAGGCTTATCGATTCCAACTAGGATTTATAGAGTTTATATTTCTTTTTTTTAAATCGTGAGCTAAGCCCACGACTATTAAACAATATTTTTTGTAATCGCTTCTCGCAGTTGGCCACAAGCCATACCCTTCATTTGTCCTATTTATGTCTCCTCATTTAGAAATTATTAGAGAGAGAGTCAAAAACCCAATGCCAAGCTGTTACAGTTAGCTATCGTCTCCTTGATGGACTTTAGCACGTAAATCGTGCAAGTTAACACCACCCCTTCTCTCACAGTCCTAAATAATGCTACCTTTGATTAAAGTAAATAAATAAAAGCTTACCTCGAAAGTGTCTCCATCATTTACGTGATAAACGTCCCTACTGACATCTTCAAAGTCTGACATCTTTGTCAACATTTTGGAGGAGTCAAAGTTCATAGAGGGTCGGAAAGTAAAGTCATCCCCGAACCTGTTGGAGATGCCAAAATCCTTGAGGGTGCTGTCACTATTGATGGAGCTCGCACTGGTGGACGAGGAGATGTCATGTTCCCTTCGACTACTCTGATTTTGATGACTGCTGACATTTGATGACACTGACTCCTGGCGTTGTTGTCTTTGTTGATGGCTGGAAGTGTTTGAGGTGTTGGTATTTGCATTGTTCCCTTTGTCGTATGAAAGTTCCCCGACCCCGACGTTGCTATCACCTCCAATGACTTGGACAGACCGGGTCTGGCTGCTTTTGAAGTTACTCCTCTCTTCCTGCATTGTCACGGGCATTATCTGGTAATCAAATAACATAGCCATTAACTAATAAAATCTTTATCAGTGCGTAATATCCTGTGCTCAGTTATCTCAGTATTCAATCGTGGACATTTCTCTGTTTTTATTTAGCAAATAGTACGAAAAATGAATGCACAACTTACGATTTTTTATAGATCCTTTATTACAATTGTGTCCGAAATTTATTTTCCCTTTTGATTTCCTGGAAATTTTTCAGGAATTTTTTCTAAAACGGTTCCTAGAAAGAACTTATTTATGATTATCAGAAATTGTAACTTTTTCACGGAAACTTGTGTATGAAAAGCTTGTTGGTTGAGTATTGAAAATAGTAAATATTTGTATGATTTTTAAATAGGCTTGTAAAAGAGCTCTTGACTGGTCAACGATGAACTTGAAACTGATACTAACTCATCTACTTGGTTGAGTTTAAATAATGAAAACTGGATATGGCAAAATGCCCACTCGAAAAGTATTAAACCACTAGAGTGGTATTTACCTCGGGTGGAAATCTTCATGTATCTTTGCATAGATATTCTTATCCTTATCGCCTATAGGTATTCTCACTTCCTACTACAAGATATCCTCCGTTCTAATAAAATCCTTACGACCACCACCACCAGTCCAGTTCTATTACGAGCCCACACTTAATTGACACCCACGCCTACAAAAACTTGGTGCATATTTGAGCGATTATCTCACCCTCTGTTTAGGAGATTCGTGCCAGCTCTGAGGAGTACTGTATGGGGCACCCACGCGTATCCCATCTCCGACCTCTCACCAAGCGATACACATGTTTACTAAGATGTGAGTCATTTAAAATCACTAGCCCAGTTAGAATGGGATCAAGATCCAGAAGCTTCTTCTACATTCGAGGACTCGTCGAATAGAGTGTCAATGTGTCAACAGTATCTCTACGAAACCTCTGGTTTTTGATCATGGTCCAAAATATAAAGATTCTCAGCATTATTTCCCAAGCTGCCAAAAGGAAGATTCTAAAGGGGCATATCATCATTACTGACAAGAGGAGAGTAGTAATCAGAGCGAGATGAGATGCATCTGTTGATCATCTTTGATCTTTATGAGGATATGGAGATTCTTAGCTAATTTGTAATGATGAGCAGACTTGGGAGAATTTGAATGAGGGATATTAATCTTTCTGGGGTTTATCGGATTCAATTCTCAGACCTTTGGCCAGATTCTGTGGAATTGAAGCTTGCAAGTAATAAATTTCTTGGTAATGTGGGGATGGAAATGTGCCACGATGTCTGGTTAGCTGAGATGGTAGATGACCTAATCAAATACTAACAGGATGACGAGGATGGAGGCCTTTTAAGGGAGAAATGAATTAAATCATGGAATATTTTATTCAACTTTATTTATCAGTTTGGCCATAATTGGACAGAATCACTTTTGTCAATCTCTTTGTGACCATATAACACTTGTAGGTAGAGATGGTATGGACCATAATCATTTACTAACTATGGTGGACCTTAAGATAACTAAGCTAAGATTCCAGGTTAAAGTTTGAACCTTGAAGAGTTGAATGTCAAGTAGTTCAAACGCTCTTTATTGCTAACTTTTTGACTATAGAGCTATTTAAATATATAAATGTCGAGCTGACGTCACAAATAAATCATCTATTCAGTTCATTGGCAACTTTTCTCCTCCACGATTGCTTCCACATTTTAAAAGCTCGTCATAATTAACAACCTCAGGAATCCAGGCGGACTACAATTTAAAAAGTAGCTGGAAGAAACCAGTTAACCAATCATATTGATAAAATTATTACATTCATAATTCATATATCACTTTCAGTAAAACACTGGGAACTGAAACTCAAACCACATAACATGTCCATAGGTATAATCGTAGTAGGAACTGTATAACAATCAAGCAATAAATAACAGTTGGCTATAAAGCTTGAATTAGGTAGCTGTGAACACATTTGAGAATTTCCATTTCTTCCAAGAAAAAATCTCAAATTTGCAACTCTATTTTCGATAAGCTTTCAGATCTAATTCTGTGCTAGTAATAAACTTTGACTCTATTGGCTCAACCTTGAAAGCAGACCTATAGATAAAGACGCCAAAGGGTATTTTGCATCTTGTAATTAGTATTAGAAAATATTTTCCAAAGTATTTTGAATCATCTGAAATGGACCTGTCCTATATCCCTAATCGTTAATTGCTAAGAACAACTAGACTCTCTTAAACATTCAATGCAAAAATCACAGCCATGAAGCAGTCAATAGAATTTAAAAGATTAAAATATCCGCATCCCTCCTGATGCTCCTCATCTCTATCCATACACATGTATAATAAGCATCATAGGGTGGAAGATCAAGGTCGGAGGTCAAGTTTTTGTTAGAGTTTCTACAGTTGAAAGGCTAATATCAAAATCCCTCTATCTCCTCCAGTGTTCCTATTTTACAATCCATACACATTCTAATGTACAAGTGTGACCTAAAAAAAGTAGTAAGTAGTACAAAAGGTCCATCATGCTACTAAAATATCCGACTATACATACGAGTCATTTGAAATCACAGAAATATTACAGGGAACATTGCTTGCAGCTCTCTACTAATAGCTACAACTATTTAATAATTTACATGAGAACTCTCTCCAGATTAATTACCCGCAACTTCTAACCCACTTTGTATGGCAATACTTCGAGTCAGAACTGCTTTACAAAGTCCAAGCACAAAGTTAATAATGAGTCTAGCAACTAGAAATAGATAAATATCATAAATCAGTACCAAGAATTTTTAATCAAGTATTACTGGAAACGATAGCAGCGTTAGAAATGCTTCTAGTATTATGCTGCTTGGTGGGGACTAGTGGTTCTGAAAACTGCTCTCTTCTTCCTACAGCTGACAGCCCTCTCGGGTCACTCGAGAGGTTGGAGTTGAAGAGAGTCCCAAAACTCAACTCTCTCTGTAAAGGGCTCCTCGATTATCCTCGGATGTTTGTCAATCTTTAGGTAATTTACTTTGGATTTCGCGTTCGTGATATTCACCGGATTCCACGGCACATTTCGGAATGTGAGATTCTCCCTGGGGAAAATTACCATTTAAAAAAACGTCAAAAAAAGTCATTAAAATCAATATTTATTATAACTCTTAAAGGGCTCACTCATTTTTGGCAAACGAAGCCCATAGTCGGACTAGATCAAGGGACATCTGATAATCCTTAGACTCGGAGGAGATATCCGAGATCCATGGCATGTTGAACAACAGAGCCAGCTCGTCCCCATGACTAGCCCCGTAGTTTGGTAAACTTCGACCTAGGAGACTCAAGTTGAACCAACTGTATATAACTGCCCATCCGACCTCCATGAGTCTTGGGAGCTGACCCCGGACCTCCATGAACAAGTTGGCCACGGTCCACTCTCCCGGGTAGGCATAATAGTAGACGAAGGTTGGGGAGAAATTAGCATGAAGAATGGCACAGTGGTGCATGTCGACGAAAAAACCCCGGTCGCTAATCATCGTCGTGTACCGATGGAGGTTGTCGAAAGTGGTCACGTCTTTTATATCTTGAAAGTAAAAGTCGCGGATTTGCTGACTGGCCTCGTCGTTTTTTGCGAATAGGAGGAGCTTGCTCACAAAGTCGTTCCAGTCATTCTGGGCCAGTTCACGGAGCGTTTGGTTTGCCATTATTGCTGTGATTTCAAGTTACGTTTAGTATTTATGAATCATTTAAATCCTGGTATTATTATAAAAGATGCTCAATCCACCAGGTAGTTACCTGCAGATGTGATAAGTCCCTCTTCGGAATTGATACCGGCGATCCAAGGGACCTTAGAGAAATTACCGGATTTAATTATATCTTTGGGTCGCCGTGTGAGAAATGCATCTTGGTCGTCAATAACTTCAATAGTTGGCTTGAATATTGTCACATGGTTTCTCAAGGGGTCCTAAAATTATTTGATTCATCATTCGTATTTACTACTTGAATATTTTAAATTTTAATACTCACATTATTATTTATAGCCTTACCATAATTTCCCGATGAATGTCCACAATTTTCGAGGCATCCAGCCCCTTCATACAATCAATCATGAGCCGGGTGTCATGAGTCGGGCAGCCCACTTGAGCCCCTAATCTCAAAGCCTGGGCTCTTGGGTGGTGATTGATCACCCAGAAATTCATTCCTGTACCACTCTGGGATATCGCTCTGTGAAATAGCCCTGCCATTCAAACAATTATATTCAAGATTCGATAACTAAATTCGTTAATAGATATAATTCCATAATCCCTCCATGCATATATCAAACAATTAAAATGGAACTCCGAAAAGGTGTTATCAAAAATTCTGATTCTGTTTAATTTTTTAGTACACCTCCGAACTCCAAAACACTAAGCCACACCCCATCGCTGTTTGAGCCCTCTAAAAATAGGATGTATCAAGTATTGTTACTAGTTATTAATAATAGACCTTACCGTTGGACATTGGGCTAAGCATATGGAAATGAGCTGAAATGCCTCCCGCGCTCTCTCCGAACAGGGTCACCGAATCAGGGTCACCTCCAAAGTTCTTAATGTTCTCCTGAACCCAACGGAAAGCCAGGGCCTGGTCTTTCAGGGCCATGTTCCCCCGTACTACTTCGTCCCCAGTGCTGAGGAAGCCTTGGGATTTAATCATAACTAATTTTATTTACAAATTCCAGAAATTCAGAGCAAGCAATTTGAACGTTTATTAGTGCTGTTCTAAAGTAGCTATATAAAGAAAAGTGATTACCCATTGCAGCCAGTCTGGAATAATAATAAAACACAGTTGTCAGTAAGATCCTTTTTTAAATTTCAAAATACAAACTGTGAGAATGTGCCCCCTTGGACTCACCTATAGTTCAGTGTGACTACTACAACATCCTCGTCCATAAAGTAGTCAGGCCGCCAAAGGTCACTTCCCCCGTTGATATACAAGCCCCCATGGATGTAAACCATGACTGGAAGAAGCTTGGATTTCTTTCCCCCCTCCTTCATCTACAAACATCAGAATAAAGGTTGCTAGCTCAAATGCCTAGATTCCATAAAACAGTGATTAACTATGAATTGTAGGCCTTACTCTTCTGGGAATGAATGTGTTTAAAAAAAGACAGTCCTCTGATCCAATTTCGACCCCTAACAGTAACTCCAACTGAATGCACTGGGCCCCATGTCGACTAGCATCTCGAACTCCTTCCCATTTCTCTGGAGGTTGGGGTGACTATGGGGGGAAACATCAATTTAGTATAGCAACTTACTATTTCCATTTATGAATTCATTTCTTCTTTTAAAAATAAGATAGTTAAAATCATATTGATAAGATAAAGCAAATAAAAAAGAAAAGATAAGATAAGCGATACACGTGTAACAATGTGTGAACACTATAAACACCTCGTGTTTTCTAGTCTTAAGACAAAGGTTATGCATTCACTTGGACTACGTCACCCCCTTCAAAAGCCAATCCATTATATGATAACTAACTTAAGCATCATAAGTCTATGCAAAGGTATGCAGGATTCACTTATGTTAAATTAATATCGTCACTGTCCATGAAAACCAGCAACACTTACTGACACAGATACTTACAGGTACAATCTATACCATACCCTATATCTACATGGAAAGTTGTGAGCATATAAACTACAAGATTTTTATTTCTCTATGGAACTTGCTTAATAGCTTAGCTAATGATCCCTAATTTCTATCCTATAATTCCTATATACTAACTACATCCTCTCACGAACTATATAGCTTCTTATGTATATACAAACACATTACTAGAAAATAGAAAGACACAGAGCAATCCACAACCAAAATTGCATACGATGCCAATATTTATTTTTCATATCCCCACATCCAAATTCATTAAGTCAACTAGGACTCCTCATCAATTTCCTCTTTGGCATAAATTCTTGATGACCTCGTGAACAATGTCAAATCCAACGTCTAATGTCATTGGCACTCCACAATCTAACCCCTACTTCCCACAACTATGTAGTAACTCAAGTAACTGTAATGTAACTATAACCATAACGTCCATAACCTATAACAGACAATTACATCCCTAGCTAAAAAGTACAAGGGATTGTCTATAAAACAAAGCCCTGAGGTTTTATTCTTATGCATATGTATGACATAGGTATGCATGACGTAGTAAGAGATTTTTTATCACCCTTATGAAAATATACATGCTCTTATTTATTTAAATACTAGAAATACAATAAGGAAAATATAAAGTTATCTCTCGGATTTGGTAGCCCAATTTCTCCTCAAATTATTCATCCTATTTCGAATAACTATGTCATACCTAAAAGCAACCAGGCCCTAGGGCTCGAGGATCTGCAGTATTAACCTCAAACAGGACCAAATCTAACTGTGCTCATTAAATATTTACAGATCAATTATCCCGACAATCCATATTCGTACATACCGGTGCGCACAATAAGCTCATTATGGATAAATGTATTTACCTACTTTTTCCTCAGCTTGCTGGACCATAGGCAATCTGGAAATATTCTAATGACTAAGCTAGTTAATTTGTTTACCAAGCTCAAATAAATGCATAGCTCACAAGGGTGGGATGACTAACCTAACCCTAAGAGATCATGGAGGAAATGTGGATTGGAACAGTTAAACCTGTAATGCTTATTTATAGCGGTGGGGGTGGCATAAAAAAATGCAGCAATAAACTGGATGATCGTCAGTATTGTTAAATATTATATTAAGCACAATTAAGAGTAAAGTCAATCACCTCAAATCGTAACTCTCCCACAGGGGCTTTGGCATAAGGGATCCCAAGGAACTCGGAAAATTCCTTGCCCCCTCTGGAAACTGACACAATCCCCTTGAGTTCTCCATAAGTGGTTCGGACCGTTGGGCCGTCGATCCACTCACTATGGGTTATCTTGTAGTAATACGCTACGGCAAATACAAACGCTGCTACCAGCACTCTTTTCTTAAACATTATTTTCCAGACTTAAACTTTTTTAAACGCTTATCCACTTGAATTAAAACAATGGGATTAAAAACGAATAGCTTATGGCCTAATAGTATTTAAAATCGTACTAGATAATATCACTGAGAATTTTGTTGTCCGGATCGAAACCGGCGTGGAAAGTGTTAAACACTTCACACTTTACTACTCTAATATATTTCTAAATAATTTAACGTTCACAACATAACAATTAAAATCAATCATGAGGCTTAATTTACACTACAATTACAGTCAACTTTTTATTTACCAACGAAACCAATTTAGGTTACCAGGCTGGTAAACTGTCAATAAAATTTAAACAATTTTAAAACAAGAAACTACAATGTCTATACAGCCAATTTTTTTTTTGATCCCACTCTTCCCAAATTTAATCGTCTCTTCCAAGTGTCCTTTTGACAATTGACACTTGTAAATAAAAATAGAGAGGGAAGAAGAAGACGATGACTTTTCTAAACCCAGAAACCGAATGAACCTGGATAGAAGCAGCTGAACTGTCGGAGAAAACTCTACTCTCTCTCTTGGCTATGAATGATTGCTGGAATTGTCCAGACTCTCCAGCAGCTAATTGTATTAGGTGGAAGGACATGAGGATAGCTCGTAGGCTAGTGGTAGGTTGTCTCGAACTTGCTCTTGGTTATATTCTTCATTTAGTTTGGCAGTAGTGACGATGGAGTGGTAAGTGGTGGTGGTTTCTATATCCTTCATCATCATATGCGTGTGATGATCTAGGAGGAATGCTATACTTGATACCACAGAAACTTACACTGCAAATCCACTTAACTTCCAACAAACTCCATAAGGATATATTAAAAGAACCCAAGTAGTTTCGGCATATTAAAAAAACTCAGGACGGGTTACTATGTAAAAGTAGGCAGGAGAGATTTGGGATTTAGGAGTATTTTTTTCGAGGTGTTTAGTTTAGGGTAACTCGAGGGAGTATGTTTTTTATGTTTTTTATGATTTTTTTGCAGTAAACACAAAAGGATGTGATTGGCTTGAGCTGTTGAACATTTTTCTCACCATGGTAGAGTTTAAAGCAGATAGAAATGTATGGAGAATATCTTTTGGTGGAAAAATGATCTGGAATAAGTCAAGATGGGTTTTTTAATAAACTCTCCACTTGGTGAAAGAGGATTTACAGGTTTGCTGATTTCTTTTGGGGCTTTTGAACCAAGAAGCTGGAGGTACATGGAATAATTGGCTATTTTGTGCCGATTCCAACTGCTCTTGTCAGCGCATTAGTAGTTAAGTTCACTTCAGGCTTGTCGACCATTCCACATGTGGACTACATATGAGAGATGGAATGGATGATGACGGTGTTATGAAAGTTGCTGATGGTCGTGGTGGTTGTGGTGGTATTAATGAATTGGTAGTTAGTCCTTAGTCCAGCTCTTGACAGATTCCTATTAAAAACGCTATCCTCTTGGGTCATTATCATTTAGTTTGATAAGAGTATGATAGAGATTACATTGACTATGAGTACATGGCCTTCATCGTAGTTAGTTTTCGCCGAGTCGGTATGGGTGAAATGTTATGATGTGGGTGATGATGCTTTGAAGGGAGTCATATTTGCGTATTAAGTTTTTACTGTAACAGTAGGGCCAACATTTTCATGGAACAAATTCGACTCTATTTTCAGATGGCAAGAGTCACAAGTGGATGGAAGCCTATGGAAGCCTATCAAAACTCTGGTGAAGGAAATAGGATCGGGATATTATGCTCGATATTTATCAAGAGCCTCGCTAAACAAACAGAGTATCACATAAGAGTCAAATATTGTATGTATTCAAGGGATTTAGAACTTGGTCGAATTATCCAGAATTTTAAAATTAAAATTATACAAAATCCAAGATTTTTAGCCCGAGCCAGGGCTTATGTGATCACCGTGTCTGTCTGTCTGTCCGTCTGTCTGTCTGTCATCACGATAA
>JAQFYM010001677.1:0-30466 GCA_034694785.1 Agrenia bidenticulata | reverse complement strand
CTATTAAGTAAGGGGTACTGGGGACTGCGAGGAAACCCTCCTTTTTTGTGGCCCGACTGGGTCACCACTCTGCTAGTTATTTCTAAAGCCTGGAGGTAAAGCTTTGGAATAAATCTTGTTCGTGCTCTGCTCATTAATTCTATCCGAAGTGAGCCAATAATGTTTTATATCCGGTTGGAGAATATTAGTGTATAGTCTTTTATTGAATCCTCTAGATAATTAAAGGTTACAAAAGGGGGGCTTCCCACACCCAAATCAGAAGAAGCGTTTTTGCAAGATAGACCCATCATTGGTCAAAATAAACATTGACAAATTCCATCAGAATTAACCTTAGCCATGCAAGGTAATTAATTATACAGTCGTTCATTGGAGAATGTACATCCATCGGTCAATAACATCGAATATTCGAAATCCGTATACTACAAAAAGGGCTCCGTACCCGAAGTATCGGTAATTAGTTTGTACTATTATTAATGGTTGCCGATGATATGCGTAGCACAGTAATCAGTTTGCGGTATAGATATGTCAAAGTAACTGATTTTAAATCATCCCAATTATAGCTTTGATATAGATACAAATAAAAACGCTAGTTTTAAACAACAAACTCTTGGAGGGGCTTAGCACAAATTATCTATGCTATAAGTTAATACAGAGTGAGTTTGAAAAACGTTCACCCGTTTAAAACTGTTAATAAGAACTTTTTTGAACTTAAAATGATAGGTAACTTGATTAAAAATGATTGGTTTTGACTGTTTGATCACTTGAACCATCTTAAAAGCTCAACCGTAGGGGTTCAGCACTTTTTTGGCGAAAATAACATGAAATTCCTGATTTTAATTTGTTGAACCTTATTGGGTTATGGTTAGCTATTGAATTTCTCGCCATTTCTAACTCACCCTGTATAGTTTAGGAATATGAATAACAGATCGATATCGATATACAAAATCACTAATATTCGGTTCAGTATCTCTATTTATGATTTTTATGTATCCGTTTACATTATGTATCATTTCACAGTTTGATTTCTAAGTAGTTTAATACTTTCCAGCTTGCATACACACACATAGTTAACTATGGCTATATCAGTACACATCATCAGCCCTTTAAACCCTTTGTACACTATCTTATAGTTATCATATTCTAATTCTAAGTTGTATGCAGATTGTAGCTTTTTAAGTTTCCGTGTTTAGGGTAAAAAATTCAGACGCGTGTATTATTAAATTTGTGTGTTTCTTTTAATCATTACAAAAGCAGCTGAGAACGATGGGTCCACGAGGCTTTTAGGCATAACATTATTACACTTAGGTAATTATTATGCAGTATACATATACAATACCATCATTTACGAATGTATCATAGCTACAGTCTACAGGTACATAGTCATCTTGTATAGCATATAGGAATCAAGCACATTCAAACTAAATATAGATTTAAAACAAACAAGATAACAAAGTAAACTAGAAAATTATAAATCTGAAGCTACCCAACGGACTATAAACTCTGTTTTTACCTTCGGGCGATTTTACGTCAAAAAGCAAAAAGTTGATGAAAATCGACTCCCTCTACCCGAAACAAATTAATTAAAACCAAAGCCTGAAGTATCAAGTATCGAATCTTCATCAATGTCAGTACCCTTCCAAAGAATAACACTTGTGATGAAATGTATATACGTATCAACAGCTCCCAAAGTCCCCCTTGCATAACCATAAAGCTTGAAGGGCCAAGTGGTAAGGTGGGTTAGACCAGAAGCAAATACTAAA
This sequence comes from Agrenia bidenticulata, assembly GCA_034694785.1. Taxonomy (NCBI): domain Eukaryota; kingdom Metazoa; phylum Arthropoda; class Collembola; order Entomobryomorpha; family Isotomidae; genus Agrenia; species Agrenia bidenticulata. Next base: position 28,706 of record JAQFYM010001677.1, on the reverse strand, counting down.
CCATTGGGTTGGGAGACTTGAAAGCGGTTCCACACAAGTTATCGGAATGTGTTAAACAATTAAGTCGTAAGTGTCTAATTAGTTTCAATCTCGTCTACACACTACTTTACAAGGTATCTCATACAGTGTATTGTGAAATTTATTGTTTTCAAGCTAGTCAGCCATAGAGCCATTTAGCCGGAGCTGTCACATACGTTTGAGGCTAAACACACATGCACACACCTTCTCATTGCTCAGTTCATGGGGTTGATAGGCGTTTGTCCATGAGGGAACCCACTCCCACTATTAATGGTTGGTAATCAAACTGTTGGAAAACAATGGCCCGAACTACGATCCCAATGATTACAAAATTTTGGTTGACTTATACATACATTCTATATATATACATATATAGTATTCCCGGAAACGATATGTACGCATCAGGAGCCATGTGGAAAAGGAAAATACAGAAACAGAGAATGATATCATCGACGTAGTCATAGTTGGGTTGTATTTTGGATTGTAAAACACGGTCAGTATGACCGAACTCAATTACATGATAGCCGTTAATTAAAACTATATTAGATCCGCGAAGCCCTCCCCTCGACTCCGGACGCTCAGGTAAAAGTACAGCGAGCTCGTCTGTCGGGGCACAAGAGGGTCTGAATTGTGAATGCAGATTGATGATGATGATGAAACCTCCTCCGTAATTAAGTACCACCGAGTTTTGGACGAATCTTCTCGAAACGGAACTGCTGAGGTATAAATGTGCCACCGTCGGGGGGTAGAGCTCGCTTTTTAATTGAGTTAAAGTTCTTCTTGGCAAACATGTAAAAGTCCTGTTCCATCTGCCAAATTTTGGATTTATGAATAGTCTTCACTGTCTCTTTACTTGGGGCTTGCTTCCCGTACGTTTTACGAAGATGCGACTTCCCTTCTGTAAAACAAAAAAAAATAGGATTAATGCATCTCATATTATTATACAAAGCCCTGCACCCAGAAAGCCAGAAATATCTGGAGGAGAAATTCAAGTGCATCATCAAGAGTGGAGAGTTCATTAAGAATGGCTTATAGGTATTTTGGGCAAAAAAATGAAAAGAAATGGTGTCATAATTTTGAAGACTCAAAGTCCCGTTAAATATACAACTTCTCTCTCCCAAATTGTGTCTCCTTGCCGTCATTCTCAGACTAACAGCCTTTTAGAAGAGGGTGCCTATTGAAGGCTCATCAAACTTTCTCTCCTGGTGCTTTCTCCTCCATCCTATCTAACCCAGAGCAACTCCACATCGTCCTCCTTGTTAGTTTTCTCAAGTACTTACCAGAATTAAAAAGTTGTAAGGCACCACGAAAAAAACGAGGGAGGGAGGACTCGAGGAGAGTTACAAAGTCTTCCATATTCTCCGTAGTTCCCACGAGGAAGTAGGACTTTGCCAAATTGGCTTTTGCCTGTTGAAGAGCCCAGGTATTCCCCGGCTCCCAGCAAACTGAATGATGGCCACAGAAAAATGGAATTTGCATCCACAAATTCACCGGATCACAGTCAGGACCTCCGCGAGTGATACATTCGTCAAAAGTCTGCAAAGAGAACACAAGACAGTGAGAGATAATCCAGATTGGGACGTTGTTACGCTCCGACAAGGACCATATGTCACATCCAATTGTAATGTAGGTGCATAATAATACACGCCGATAAAAAATACCTATATCTACACAAAGTAAGAAGGGAAAGAAATTCACATGATATCAAAAGATAGACTAAAGTTTCCAAGTAGTTAGGCACTCAAAAAAACTATCTTCCCCGTCTACACCAGCCCTAGAGAACTTGAACAGCTCGCTCTAACACTAGCATTTTTCAAACTGTCAAAAACTCTTCCAATTCAAGTATCCCATATCCTCTCAATAAAAAATGCTCAGCTCTTGCCAAACTTTTATTCCTAACCTTTCTCCAACTGATAGATTAACAGACACGACTTTCATATTATTATTATTGCTCTGTTGTCCACATATCCCCCTAACTCTAACAGCAGAGTCATGTCTGTGTGGACGTTATGTAGGGCATGTGTGTTTCCACAAGGAACCTAACCCTTTCTAGCCCAATACTCTTATAGTCTCTACACGCTGAGTTGTAGACAATGCTAAAAGGCTCTATCTCCTTAGTCTCATCTATCATCACATTTGAGGGGGGAAGGGGTATTGTTGAAAATAAAAGTCGGCCTTGCATGCTCCCTTATACTTATCCCAAATGTAGTGGAACCACCTCCTCTCTCTCTCTTATCATCCTCCCATTTCTCCCTGTACCTAATCCTTTGACATAGACGTTCATTTTCTGAATGTAATCCTATTGGAGAAAGTAGTGGAGAGAGAGAGAGAGAGACGGGTGTAGGAGATTCCTTTACATATTTTTTCCTACATGTGTTTGGTGGTGTATGAAGGTTCGTCTGGGTATTTTCGAATGGGTTAAGTATTTTACTTTAGTCTGGCAAAAGAGAGGAAATCATAAAAATTTATCTCTATTGTAATGGGCTTCAAATGTTGGACCTGGATTCCTCGGATCATCTCAACCCCGTAGTTATCCATCCTTTCAAGAATTTAGCAATGCATTCGAATGGCTTTATTGCTTAAGCAAAGAAATAAAATTATACAACCCGTTTAGATATCCTCAAGATTATTGGGGTTCCCTCTTGTTTCGGGTATGTGGTTAGTCTAAATGCCTCATCCTCCTCTCTCCAGTTTCCATTGCAAGGCCATGAATATGAATCTCATGATAATCACGACAAAGGAAACCTTTCTAGAGCTCATACAAATTCTTTGCATAAAATAAAACACCAACACACTTGTCCCTATTTCAGCTGTGTATCAGATGGGCACAAATGCTCGAGAGTTTATAGTTTAGCCTATAAAGGGTATTCAGGACATATTGAGGAAAAGGAATGGATTAATCTTCTGAAAAGACCAGAATTGATCTTGGAAATAGGGGACCAACCTCTTTATTGCCCTTGCGTTTCCGAACAACTTCAGGTCGGAAATTATCGCCAAAGCGGAGGAAATAATAGTATGAGACGAGCCTCTCTAAAGGGTCTCGAACAACGTTGATGTACAGCGGTCGAAGTGAGACGCCCAAGGCTGCAAAGTCGAGGTAACCCAAGTGGCCGTGATAAATGGCCGGCCGCCTCTCCATCCATCCCGATATGTTTTGCCCGAAACGAATCTATTGAGGAAGAAAAAGGAGTATAATCACACGTCAAATCAAATTACAATCCATTCATTCCTCTCTCTCTTAGTGAGAAAGGCTGTATTTTAATCATACATAATGCGTGCCTTCTAGTCGTACATCTGAATGAGGCTAATAATCTACCAAGTCAACGCTCTACCTCTACTACCAACCATTTCCAGGCAAATCCAGAATTCCCAAGTCCCGACTTGGGCTCAAAAATCCACCACCGGTCTCTAAATTCCATTAAATCAACGAGGCGAACATCGCCTCCAGACCTGCTTCCTCCACTTAACAAATATGTAGAATTCCCCTGCAATATTTACGCATTAATGTCTCTGCTCATTACCAGCTACAAGTTCCTAATTAAATTACCACCCGAGTTTTATTACGGTGAAGCATTAGGCTAATGAAATCTCTATCTTTTCCCTCCCAGCTCCTCCAATTACTTATCTGAGGAGTGCATTGTGCAGCCAATCCGGTGTATAAATCCAAGGCTCGAGGGTGGAGAAAGGCAGTGGTGGTGAATGGAAATGGACGAGGATAAGTTTCAATGCTCGTGGATAGATTTTATATAAATAGCTTAGGAGTATTTAATCCCGACCACCCTCTCCACCGCAACTCATCCAATAAAATCTAGCTCTTACCAAGAAAGTAGTTTATTAGATTTGTTTAATTAATTCACTTACTTGGTCAGCCGGGGTGAGGACGTGACTGTTTTTCGTCGTGTTGAGGTGTATGACGTGAAAGCCATTCTTGGAGCAGAGCTCGTAGGCAATGCCCATGAGAGAGGTGGATCCTGTTTTGGGTATCCGGTTGTAAATAATTACTGACATGTCTGAAGACTCTTCATTTGGACCTGTTAAAATGAGACATAAAAAGCCCACACATTGAGACAAGTTGATTTGTTTGAATCCAGGATGGACAGGTGTGGATACGCACACACAGACTTACAGGGTGAGTACGCTTTACTCGTCCTTTACTACCTCTGTCCATCCCATTGGAGGGGAAAGTATAAATCTCCTGTGTAAATCCAAATTTCCATGCTATCACTCAACAAAACATGCAATCCCTGACTTGCAAATAAGCAATAAAGCCCACTCTCTTTTCATAAGCTTGGATAGTCCTGGTTTCATTCCAGTATTTATATTGGAATAACATCCCAGCCCAAATACCAGGGAAATAAGGTTTTAAATAAAAGTGAGAGTGGAGAAAGTTTTGAATAACGGAGGGGAAAGGGAGACGTGTAAAAATTAAAATCCTTTTTCTATGTACACAATCGGAGACAAGTATTCACCTTTCACCCTCTTGGGTTTATTTGCTCTTTCTTGTGCTGATAATTCCGTTTCTCTTGGTTTCTCAAAAGAGTCGGAACTAGAGATAAAATAGTAATAGTCCTACAAGTAGATTGAGCATTTCTCCCATTCCTTTCTCAACATATTGAGGACAAGTTTTTATCTGGGAGTCAGGCACAAGAGTTTGGAAGGTAGCTTTTGTATGTACATAGGACTACCTTACATTAGACCGCACATGTATGTCCTCCCTTGAATAAATATTGTAAGAATTACAGGAATTTTATTATTTTATGATAAAAGTATACACACAGAGTTTGTATTTGCTTATCAAAAGGGGAGAATAAAGTTTATTCAAAGAGACTGGCAACTCAAACTCTCCAGATTTCAAAAGGAAATCTGAATCTCTGTCATCTCCCTACAAATTTGTTGACATTCATTTCCTACACTGAGATTAGAACTTGAACCGCAACGGTAGAGTTCACCGTACACCTAACACTACCACTGTGTAGTTACACATTCACGGTACAGCTTCTCAAACAAGGCCCGTGTGTACATACTCTGATCACACATATAGAGAGTGTGCAGGTCACTTAAGAGTTCACTACCTACCAGCTCTATGCATACTTACCAACTCGTTCGGTCCCCATAGTCAACTCAGAGAGCCTCCATTCTATTGAATTATATTATCCGACCGTTCCCCCGTAATGAGGCAACGGCGAGTTGACTTCGACAGACCAAACTACTAAAGGATAGAAGCTAGATTGCAAATTATAGTTTTTCATGACAGACACTAGGACGTGTGCACGGGACATGACATGTTGACTTAAAGAATAACGCTAAAATAAATCCACCCGGGCATATACTCAGTCAAAGCGAGAAACAAGTTATAAGTTGAACAGAAAAACGTGTTTGAAAAGCGGGGGTCTGAGAATTAAATCTATTAACTAACTACAGCTCTGCACTATACGGCCTTCGTGCCCAACTTTTTCACCCACCAACAAAACAGATAATAAAAGACCGTGTAATGATACGAGCGAGTGTGTGTGTATAAAAGGCTCATTAAAAGTTACTCACTTCCATCAATAGAATCATAAGCGTTGATACCCCCGAAAGGTCCCCCATCGACTGAAGCCCCAGCAGGACCTAGGAGAGGGCCTCGAATCCCATTAGCCTTGGACACAATCCCTAATTTAGCCCCTGGAAACAGAAATTAGATTAACTCTCCAATCCAACATCTCATCTTGAGCTAGACTTGTTTCACGGTCATTTCACTCTCATTTCCTACCATCAGACCGCACTTGAGATTACTTTCTCTCTCTCTCTATCTTCACAAATATGGTATACGAGAGGTTAATAAGCTGTAAATAAAAGGCCGACTGCTACTACATACTACAACTTTCTCTCAAGTCGTATGGACAATCTGTAGGTACGTGGACTAAGCCTAGCAAGTAACTCCAGGTTGAATTTGCTTGTGTAAATACTATAGAGTTAAAGGGGGAAGATAAAAATCCTCCTACGTGTCTCCCAATCCTCAACTCCTTCCATCTGTTTTTTTTAAAGGTTGTATCAATGTTCTCAAGGCATGTGAGACGGTCGTAAGTTCTAACCTAAATGTCCTAATGGAAATCAGCGTAAAGTTTCACGTTTTTTTCCTTCTCTGTCCCTTTTTCGTCTTGGTTGGAAAAAGGGCAGAATCTTATCCCACAAGCCTTGATGAATCCCTAACGAAAAATCAATACTCTAACTAGGAGGGGAAATTAGGAAGATAGCAGCCTATAAAGTTGGGAGCCATGTATACGAGACTCGGTCCAATTCAGATGCCTTTTCCTCTTGATTTATGCATTGCAAAAGGACAGACTAAGTAGTCTTGTGTATCTCTGTAGATTTCAGGGGGATAGAACTTTGTATAAAATACCACCTACTACCTTGATCCGAATATAATATCCTTCTTATACTCACAATGAATGAATTAACGAGACCAAAGCCAGACTTTGAATCCCCCTACACCCTACTGTCTTTCTAGTAGATAAGATAATGCTAATTACTAGTTCATCCAAAGACGATGTAACCCCTATGGTGTGAACCCTACTACTAATAATTATACAAACCCCATTTCCTTTATCTCCTTGAGGAACAAGTATTATTCCAAAGTACTATAATAACACATACCTCCTAATGTCTACATGTTTCTCAGAAAATTGCTAAGTAAATACTCGATAGTGAACAAGGAGTTGGCAACAAATGCTTCTTTTTCTTTTACAAAACCAGATAGGGAAATCTAAGGAAGGGAAACTAGTTGAAGAGCATTAGATTCTTGTATTCAGAGAATAACGGAATGAGAAACACTAGTTAAACCACCACCACTACCAAGACTACCACCACCACCACCACCTCCACTATGACAGTCTAGTAATGACAAGAGCTATAGAAAGAGGGACTACATCTCTTGCTTTCTTTACCAATTCCCTTTTCTTTTTTGGCTTGTTGCGGAGAGAAAGGAGGTTGATAGAGGCTTACTACCTCGAGCTTCTTGTCCACACCAGTTTGTGGACACTGGATCCAAAAGGAGAAGACACTTGAGGCTAAAGCAGACTATTACATTATTCATGGAGGATTGCCTATAGAAAAGACATAACAGTTCCAAAGCCCAACTATCAACTTTCCCCAACCGAGTCGATACAATAACACCTTTGTGCTCCGGGTATAGAGTAACTACACACCAGGACAAGTTGTGAGATATGCTTCCTTCCTTAACTATGTGTACTGAGTCCATATTGTCCTTCTCAAGATGGAAAGCTGGTGAGAGTTGAGGTGCTCAGTCTTGAGACTTGAGAGTCTCTAAACAAGACAGGATGACGGGAGAAGGGACAAAGTTTAAATCAAGTCACTAAGGGACAAAAACTCTGGGAGTGACATTATTGAGCAAATGTTTCATACTTTCTCCTTGCCTTTCTCACTGTAATTTATGCAGAGGTGATTCCTCCAGTCACAATCCCACCCAACCAAACTCCACACCATACACTCGATACAAATAGCAAGGATCTATCTACAAAACTCTCAAGACCCCATCTATTATTTACTACACTCCTCCCCTATAATGGCCCAGTCTAACAATCCACCCAATTCCTTAGGAATTAACTTGACTCGTAATGACCTCGTACTTGTTGAAACTCGGGGGCTAAAGCTAACCTTAGCTCTATCCCCAATATTATAGCCAATCTAATCTCTTTCAAAAGTTACCAAGGCCTATATAGACTAGTGCATATCCCTCTGAGCTACAAGTAGTTCTCATGATCATTCCCAGCTCTCAAACTGGACGGGATCTGTTTCGAAAAAAATGCTTACATAGCTTCTACTGCTAAGCCCCTGGAGCGGGAGAAAGTTTTCCAGAATCCATGTCTCCTGCCTATTCCATGCTGTTGAGAGCTAGCGGTTAAGCAACTTGGGGTTAATTACAGGCTCAACATTACATAAAACTAACTTGTAACACTTGTGCTACCTTCTAATAGCTGCTCATAACCCTCTGCAATAGAAACAAGAGGAAAGCTGAGAGAAGACCCGTGGCATGTTTTCAAACAAGGAATCGGATTGATATTAATGTCTGATAACGTGGGAGAGATTTCCGTGCAAAATTTACGACTTTCTTGAGCCCTTTAATAATTTGAGTAATCCAGATCTGAGCTATGCGGTGAAGGGAAACAATAGCCAAGCCATACGCCCCTCATCCCCCCTCTTCACAAGCTATTAAAACCCTCGGCATGAACTCTCACACACATGCACATACGTGTACTACACATAGATTTTTCTCGTGTCCTCATGTCAGGAGGGAAAGGTGAGAGTGAGAGTAGACCAAAGGGGGGCAAGTCAGCAGGAAGATTTTGTACAACACATTATCCAAGAGGAATGGGCAGGGACTACGGTCGGAATTTACAGATCACGATCAAACACTCTCTCCAGTACAAACATATAACATAATACCTACAAGTCGACTGTAACTGTAAGTATGAGTAACCCTCTGGTTTTGGTGCATGAATGCTTCTGGGAAATTATTGATCCAATAAGGCCCACACGGACATGCACCACCTGCACTCTCAAACATACTCACAAACATGTACGAATAATCCTTTTCCCATAGCCATAGCTCGTCCACGTCGACATCGAAAAGGTAGGGCAGACGGGGCACTATTACCCCACACATAGTGCATTATACAAACACATGGACACATCCCTGTCTACCCATATAATATTAATAACCCCATACCCTTACTCCACACCTTTCTCACTAGTTCCAAAACTTTCTCTCTCATCATGTCCCTTGATATTATTATTATTGCTTTTATAATACACGGCTCACCCATCTAAAAAAAAGATGGATCGTACAGATACAAGACCAGATAATCATAAACCTATCCTTATAGTTTTCAAACTAGGCTTTAGAAACCCGGGGGGTTATTGACGAAGTAAAAAAAAAACATTTCAGCATATGAAATTCAAGTAAGCTTCCTCAGAGTTCATGGCTGAGGTGAGCTCTCTACTAGAATTACTTGCGAGACCGTGGGTGACTGTCTAATGTTTACCCAGATGGGATAAAAACCATAGTGATATGGATACCCGATATTGGGATCATGTTGCCTCAAGCAAGACTACCTACCTACTACCACTAAGACTATAGATCACAGGACTAAACGAACTACTCCAAGACTATAGTAGCAGAGGTAAGTAACTCTAAGCACTAGTACCGTGCGACGACCAGTGGTAGCAAAAAATCCGTACCCACTACCACTCTGCCGGTACACGGTGCCCGTCTCTAGCTTGTAGATTTATGGATCAATTCGATGAGTTTGGAGGCAGAGATGCGGAGTATGGATGGCTATCAAGTATTTTGCAAGAGATGGATGGATAGTGATTCTGATATGCTCCCTTGGGTTAACTTTCTCCCCTGGTCAAAAAAAAAGTTCACCTCCGTCCCTTTTTACGTCCAGTTTCCATTTTAGACCAGGATTTCTCCATGTATTTTTTTAGACCCAAGCCATTGGTTTCTAGTACAAGGAAAAGAGGGTGTATTATTACTACCTCAAGGTAAGAGAGAGAGAAAGGGAAGATGTAGATTCCAATGTTATAGACCAATCGCTCTTTAAAATGACTTTCTTCAACTTTCCCTAGTGTGATGGGCATAATGGAACTTTTAGGGGGAGTGGCGGTGAGCTGAGTCTATTGTTAGTTGAGCAAGCCGAGCCTGGTCTTTTGTCCCTATTTATGACGTTGACTTTGGAGATGTTAGATTGAGTGAAAATTTTCTTTCCTTTCACTTCCTACCCGTCCTAGGCTAAGGAAAGGGCTCAGAGTCTTGTGGTCTGTGTGTGTGTGTGTGTGGGTTCTAAGATGTTATGTCAGTGTACAGTTGGGTAAATAATAAGGTAATCCTACCCTCTCCTAGTCCATGCCATCAAGAAGGGTAAGATTTTCCATTGTTTGACGTCAATGGGCTCTTCAAAAATTCATTGGATGGAGCAAGAGACATTTAATAAATCGTGTTTTCAAAATATATCATGATTTCCTCACTCATGGGCTCATAAAGGAGAATATTTGGCCCAGCGGGGCGGTAGGCAGACGAGGGGAATATTATTTTACTAAAGACAAAGGATGATATATCGTTTGGAAAAGGTCTCATCCTCCTGGAATGTGCGTTGAGAGAAAGCTATTGTATTTTATGTACCACCTAGTTGTAACATAAACGCTAGCCTGCCCTACTCCTGCTTTTCCCTTTTATTGTGACTTGGATTGATAAAGTCAAGGAGCTTTTATGCCTTCCCTCAATTCATATTCCCTCCTGGAATCTCTCCACCACTCTAGTAAAAGGGCACACAACACAGTCAAGGGGGATTTGTATGGGGTACAGGTACAGACATTAAGTGATAAAGCAAAATGCTGTCCTCGACCTAAAGTTCAAAAAAAAATCAGAAAGATATACACAGAAGATAGAGAGAAAGAATGAAGAGGACGGGAGAAAGCGGAGAAAGTATATTTTTTATACGATAATAACATTGGTATTATTATTATTTTTATTATTCGTAAGTGTATAGACGGGTAAGTGGGTATGTGTAAAGGTTGTATGGGTAATTGCTCAAGACAAAGATTGGAGACAAACAGAGGCAGAGAGAACTGTACATAAATGTGTTGGTATGTATCCACACGTAGAGAGGAAGGTGAAAGATAGAGTTGAGATTTATCTCGAGATAATCCGTAAAATGTCTACTTTAGATGGTCATAAATAGCCGTAAGTGGAGAGAAGGGCTTTAGAACTTACCGATGGATTTTTGTTGTTCCTCCAAGGTAAGTAGTTTATGTTGCCAGTAAAACATTAGAGCAATGATAGCCATGACGGCCAAGAGGACGAGGTTGGATGCCCATTTGGACCACATCACTGTCCTCATTCCTCCTCCCCACCTCTTGTTCCAAACTTGCAAAGTTTCCAAATCAACTTGGAGCTGGGAATCCTATTTGTTTTTCAAAATAAAAATAAAACTATCAAAATAATGCCAACTCAGTCACTCGGAGTAAGAAAAGTTGTGTTGCAGGGGCACACACCTAAGAAGAACAAGTCTCTCCTTGTGCTGCTTTATATGATCTGATTCCCTCTCTCTCATGTCTTAATGTATGAGGTAATCCAATCCAGTTCCACTTCCATCCTCACTTTCCCCCAACACTAGTTGACTAGACATGACAGATAAAAGCCTCGTTTTCAATTTCAATTTGCAACTTTCAAACTTCTCTCCTCACCCTCTCCGCTACCTCCAAACACTTTATCTCTCGTTTTTTACCGTCTTGGCAATCACCACATCACATCAACCCAGTCGGGTGACAGTTACAACTGACAACAAGCTTGGCATGTGTTTCGCTATATTATAAGGACTGAGGATTTGGCTCCAGGCTCCACGTCCTCCCCTCACTCCGCTGGGTATTCTACTCCAAGTCTTATGAAGGGGGGGACTAGTAGTGTCACTCTACCTCTTGGTCCTCCTCATCTCTTTCTAAGAAAGTTGGGACGGAAGGGGACATTTGGTCTAGCTCACCACCACGCTCACCACAAAGGAGCCGGTGGTGGTGGAAGAGGAGGATTTATATTATAGACTCCAATCTCCACAAGAAGACGACAGGATGTTGGGGAGACAATGAAGAAGAGCCATGGCTTTAGATCTTTGATACACGCTTCTCCCACTCTCTCCTGTCGAGATTCCGGAGCCTTGATGAAAAGAGATGAAGCCAGGAAATATTGGGCTTAACCAACGGATCGGGGTTATATATCGGGTATTTATAGTGCACAACCACCTATTACTTGTAGTATGATAGTCTTCCACCTTGAACTGTGGATGGGGACAAAGGAGAGCTAGTCTTGTGTAGACGGTACTGAGATTGGTTCCATCCTAACTTGTGAGGTCTCTTAGGTTAGACTTGGAGAGTCAAGTCCTGGAATACACAATACTGTCTGCGGAGAGAGGAAGGTGAACTGAGGAGGACCGAGTTCGGTCTCAGAATACAAGCTGATATTTCACTCCCTCTGACTTTTATCCATCTCGCCTGTGAGAACGGGAGGTCTTGGGAAGGAATCCCTTGCTTTCCAATGCTCAAGGAAAACCCGAAGGCTTCCTTCCAAGACGGAGCTTAGGCCAAGCCAACCCTGTGAGTTGAATACCACACACCATCAACACTACTAAGGAATATATACCAGCTCTAACCACCACCACCACCTTACTATTTCTTGAGCTAAGATGAAAAAAAGTACATAGACTACGTGGTCGACTCAGTTCGTCTTGTTCTTCTTCCCGTCCCTTTATCTCAATCCCAGTTGTAGCAGGTCGGAGGTTTCTCCTTGAACTTTTTTTATCAAAGCATGAAGCAGTACTTTACCACCACGAGAGAAAAATACGGAAGGGAAACTCGTACAAGGTAGACAAGAGCTCCAGCCTGGGACTTGGAACCAGCTGAAAATGAAGGAAGACCGATCCGAAACCAAGTCACCGTTTGTATCTACATTTCTCAGAAAGTACAGAAGAATCTAGAAGGGAGAGAGAGAGAGGATTGTACACAGAGATTGGTTTTGGAGTCGCCTTGAGTAAAAATATAGTCAGCCAACTAGAACCCCAACCACTTTCCTACATAGATTCCTATAAACTGTGAAATATATTGGAAAACGCTAGGAGAGGTAATAAGTTTCCTATGGAAGGCCCAATTTACGCACAAATACAATTTAGAATCCTATTCACTCTCTCTTGTTCATGGATAGAAAATACTGGAGGATCTGGAATCGAATCACTCTTCTTCATACACACAACCACCCACTCACTCTCAGTCCCTCTCAGTACACAAATATATTGAGCCAAAGTGTGAGGACAAAATCAATTACAGCCCTTCTCACAAAGGGATCTTATCCCTTATAAGATGCAAGTCCGGGATGAAGATGCCCAGTTGTGGGATGAATTCAGTTGACATTTTGGCATATCGGCGGAAGGAGGAGCGTTGAGTGAATGTAAGTAATCGGCATATAAACACCTAGTCCCTTTTCTACTCCAGATCGTTTCAGAGTGTAATTACAAATACTTTCCTCAACTTGTGTAACTACCGCAGCAGGGGGTTGGGCTCTCAGCACACGCCAGAGACCCACCAGACTTTTTACCCTCAACTCTCTCTAATAAAGACAATATAAACGGAGATGAACTGAGAGAAAACTTTCCCTCCAGGCAACCTCTAAATTTAAACTCTCTCTCCTCTCGTCCCCAACAATTTGAACTACAAATGAACACAGAGGACCACCACAGAGACCTACGGACGACAACAGACAATATCTAAAAAGGAAAAGGCCCACTCAGGACCAAAAACCCAACTAACTTCACCCGGGTACAATCTCCCAGTAAGAGTGGAAATACCCAGCAGTCTCCGAGTCTTGATTCTCCCGTTTATCTTATATCCATTTGTGTAGAGGAGGAGCACAGGGTATAACACATATTTATATGGAATGATGTGAGCAACTTCTCCCTTCCGAATTCCCAATATGTACACTAATGTAACTCACTCAGACACACAGAATCAGCTCCAACTATAATATGCGGAACAGGCTACTGTTTTATAAATTCAAACTACATCGTCCAAGTTCAGTAATAGTTGTGGACCTAGTGCCACAAGAACTAGAGGAATCCACCAAATTCCAGCGGCGAATATGCACCAATGGCAAACGGCAATGTGTCTCCACTCTCATGCCAGTAAACTACGGAGAAAGTACTGAGACGGTGGTGGTTCTTGTCCAACTCGACCAGTGTATTATATCCATGTATATGCATATCATGCCGGGCTTTTCTTGTAGCTTCTTCTAGCCTGTGTGTGTGCACTGTATCAACATGGCCTTAACTATCCCTCATACCTTGAGCCCACTCGGTCTTCTAAAGTCATCCGAGGGAACCGATCTGCGAGAGGAGTCTAGAGTCTTGGACCTATATCCGTAGTGTTGGGAAATGTATCGTTGTTAGAAACATGATCTACCTATGTATACAAACTATGTAAACTGCACCGGAGAAAGTAAAGGGAACTTTTACTACTATCCAATATATATGAGTAAGAATGTGTAAGATGGGGAAATGTATAAATAATAAATGTATTATATATTAGCCCATCTCCCTCTGTTATACCCACTTGGTTCGTAGGGGGGAACATTTAATCCGGGAAGGTAAGTCCAAGGGAGAAAGTGTTTGGAAAGTGAGCACAAAAAGTCTAATCTACCAGCAGATCTCTTTGCCAACTAAGCTCCTTTACATCTGTACTATCAAATCGTTCACAAGTCTAAGGAGGAGAGATGAGATCTTCTATAGAGAGACTATGAAGATGTATATTACTATAGCCCGTCTCTCCATCTCAGCTTGGCTTCTCTCCGTCTTGGGAGAAAATCTCTGATCTGTGTCGATTCGTAGGAGTTGTTTGAATTTTATGAGAGGGATCTCCTCAATTGACTACACTCACTACCACTTGACGAGCTAAGTAAGCCAACTGGGCTGATTTGGCCGGAGGATTCAGCTATTTCCATCACAGCTGATGTCAAAAGAGGTATCATTCATATCCCCACTACTTTTCTTACTTTCCCTTCATCATTTGCATTTGAAGATAGAATGGAGCCTTTGCCATAGCCGTATGTACTCCATAAAGCTAGGAGCTATGAAACTCCATCCAACCAGAGCATCCGGTCTAGAGTCTGGAAGTAGATTTGAATTCCTCACTTTATTATTACAAGAGGATGTGAAGTCAGTGAGAGGAACTGGTGCTAAGGCCGTGATTAAATACCAAGTTTAGTCCCGAGTGAAGAAGCCACTGGAGCTTATGCTGGGAATAGTGAGATAGGCAAATAGAAGGGGAAATCAGGGGCTTTCTTCCCCTCTTAGGGGAGAAAGTCCTGTCTCACTACCCGGGTGACTGCTATCGGGTAACGCAGTCTCCTTTCTGTCCCTACCGATGATTTTTTACCCGCTTTCGCCGACCTCTCCCGACTACAACTCTTTGCAAAAGCGTTTACAGCCTACAGCTTATAGATACAGCCCACCGACTTATTACTCTACGATCAAAGGGAAAGAACCTGCTACTCCTCCTCACTCTATACATGTGTGATAATATTTTCCATAATACTTTGGATATCATCAAAAGGGGGGAAATAAATTATAGATATGTCCCAAGACCAATCTTAGATGCATGCTAAACCTATGTATACTTGCCTTGTACTCAACACTTATATGGTTCATAGAAGGGTATACAGAAAGGACACATACGGTACAGTCTACAACCCCACAAACAAGTTAACGACCCGGAGGTTCTGGCTAGATTTTGAATTCTGCTTGGAAAGCCAGAACGGACTTTCTGAATAGATGAGTATCGACAATAAAAGAAGCTCCGGTTCCGAATCTCCTCTTTGACTTGTTCAGTTTCCTAATTCAAAAAGTTGACCTCGGAACCTTTCAGATAATTCCGACAAGGATATTTATACGAGAGGCTCTAGACCCTAGAGAGCTAAGAAAGCCAAGTTTTTGGTAGCTTGGGAATTGGAGGATGAAAAGAAATTCCCTTATCATTATATTCATTACTATATCTATCCAGAGAGAGGAGGTCGGGATAAAAAAACACATGAAATTTAGCATTCCCTCATCGTGCCATATATGCCCTTAATGTTTTATATACTCCGGACCTTGTGCTAAGATCCAACAACTTTACCTACAACACATGTGAACCGTGAAAAAGTTTTTTTTTTCCCTGTTCAAATCTATAGAATGGGAGTGGATATAAGCTAGTGTAGAGATATTCTCGGATGATTCGGTTTAGAAAGTCTAACCCGGGTGGTTTGGTTCGGAAGCTGGGGAAAGGCTGGGATTGGATAGACCACAATGAGCAGTGAGCTGTGCTTTGGCTGGAGAGGTCTATCTCGTATTATTCGGAGAGCCTCATCTTAAATTCAATCTAGGACTGAGATAGTGAACTACGGGAGAAAGCTTTGGATTCGGATCTGGAAGAGAGAGATGAGGAGATAGCTTGTACCTTTCTACGACGCCTCCCGACACCCGAAGACTCACAACACTTTCCGATTTACCTTCAATAGTACCAACACTACCAACATTGTGGACTCAAGTGCGGACTCTAAAAATATATATAGACATATTTTTTACAACAGACGCCAATTGATTGGAGCTATTTATTTATTCCCTCGAGTCACTGGAACGGAAGAAAATGTGACGTAATAGGAGGAGCCGATCAGTTGCAGTCCTCAACTCCTCAGCTACTTTCCACAAGTTCATTAGGGAAATTAGCTGGTGAACTCAGCGAGTGCGGAAATCATTGTTGACTTTATCAACTTGTTGGATAATGATACTAGTGTGGATGAATGTGAGTTTCAAGTTAATATTTCCAGACGTTGGGATCCTGCCAGAATTTATAATCTTGTGAGGGAGTGGATTTGAAACACGGAATAAATATCGACTGATCTTCAGGAGAAAAGTTGCTTTCACTGTGTACAAAATATTTCGGTAAATACACATTTGTTGTGCGGGAGTATTATTTTGAGGGATTTCAAGGGGAATTTCTCAATCGATGAACTACTAGCAAGTAAAACTAGAGGTTATTCAGCGTCTATCCTGCCAAAATTAAACTGACACCAAGGTTGTAAAGTATAAACTAAAAATTAACTCCCAAAAACTTAGGACAAGAAACCTATCCGGAGAAGAGAGAGAGGGGAACAGCAGCTAGGGGATATTTTAATCGATAAATGTGCAACTGTGTATTCTTCTCTGAATATTATTTCAAATAACCATGCCCTCAAAGAAAAAAAGGATTCAAAAGTGTATCTCCAAAGTCTAGAACCAACAACACGTCCCTCCAGTAAATAAACGGTCAAGGAGCAGCGTGTGCCCTCCAGAATGGAAGCCTTCGGCCTCGGTCCATTGCCCCAAGGATGGGAGGCCAAGATCGAGCCGAAAACCCGAAGAATGTAAGAAATAAAAATTTAAAATTCTTTACAAATCTCCTTTGAAAAATTACCAAAGGGCTTCTCCACTATTTTTTAAACCCTACTCCAACTCCCAACCTATATGCTAGCATCATAAAATATTCATCAACGTCATCATCCATGATGATCTAGAATCCAGATCTTGGTACGAGTATCTTCAAACTTTCAACTCCCAACATTACAGTACCAGACTCTTCCTATTACAATCAACATATACTAACATCTTCCATTTTATTTAATATATGTACATGTACAGCTTATGGGGCTTTTCCAACTCTCTCGAGGCTTTATGAAATATTAATTTGAAGAAGAAGAAAAAACAACCTCTCCATGAACACCTTATGAACTCGTTATAAAAGCAGGATTTTTTTCCTACCCTCTTGAAAGAAACAAGGAAAAGGTCGTAAGGAGACTTGACGGTAATATAATATTGAAATACTAACCTAACCATCAAGTGAAGTAATTCCAAGTGGAGAAGATGAGGAAGATTGCTCGAGAGTTGGATGGAATTGAAATTGAAAGCCTTTCCCTTGAACCATAAGAGACATAAGATTTTATTGAAGTTGAGGTGTGTGTGTGTGTCTGCTTTTTCATTTCTTAAAGTAGGCCTAAGCACCTCCCAAAGACTTTTCACTTATTCATCCATACCCTCATAGGATATTATGAGAGCTGATGGTAATTGTTATGACAATAGCCCCCTCTTATTTCTTTTACACTTGTCCCTTCCCAGACACATACACATTCATAGACAGGATATTCGATATTCCATTTAATTTCTCAAACAATTCCCTTACCGTGGCATTTGATGTGATGTAATCAAAAGGTTATCTTCCTCGAGAGCCCTGATCATCATCGGTGGTGGGGCAGAGGCTGATCATCCTCACATAAGTGTCTGAATTATGAGATACACTTTCTATCGATCAGAGACCTTCTCGGTTGTAATAAAGTTGACCCGAGTGGGTAGAGGTGGTCGCATGGAGGGCTGGAGATGGGTCATTAATAATCCGTACGGTTCAATAATAAAGGCCAATAGGTTGGGCCTTTTTGTGGCTTCTTTGGTTTTTGCGGAGACACATGAGGATTATATTGGAGTAGAGAGTCAGTCCGAATTAATGGGCTTGGTTGCCCTAATTTTTCATTCACGGTGGCTCCTACTGCTAGTTTGTATGTATGGATATGAGTGAGTTATCAAACTATAATGCTATCGATCCACTTTTACAAATTAAATTTGGGACTTTGGGAATTCCGAGCATTTTTCGAGATTCTTTTCTAGCCTTGGGATAATGAGCAAGTCACAGAAACTGGGAGAGGAATTAACTCTTGAATAACTGGAGTCAACTATAGAGATTTTTTTAATGGCATTTTAAAATCTCTTAATTCTTCAATCTTGGATTTTCTTAAATTATCAATGAACGTGGTGATGTGAATATTTTATTAATTCCTTGTAATACTACACAGGGAAAAGTGATTTATTTATTTAAAAAAAATACTATTAAATCAATTGAATTAAATTGTGAAAGCTTTGATCAACTTTTAGCTGCCTTTTCTAAATGTATAAAGTTGGTAAAATATTCACTTGTTTACTTTATTTCAGATATTTTATAAACCACACTGGAAGGAGTACAACATGGGAAGATCCAAGATTAAATTTCATCCCGACTCCACCATACCACATAGCCATAACCCAACCAACCGCCTATTTCGAGGTCAGACTGGCAACTCTTTTTAGCCTTACTCGACCATTCCTTCATTCTAAACGAGATCATCTTCCCACACCATCACCTTCTAAAATCATGTTTACTGGCCACATTTTCCTAGAAATATTTTAGCATGTGCATGTGCTATGGAAATTGTAAATACAATTTGGTCTACTATAACACAGCCTTTTCCTTAGCTCCTTTTATGCATCTGTCACTCTAAATCTTGCATGCATATGGAAAATATCCCAAAGTACTTTAGGAATCAAGAATTCAAGACTGAATTTAAATGAGCTAGCCTAAATATATCCACAATCCATAAACCAGGAAGACTAAAGAGCCTTTGCCATAGTAATAGCTCTTGACAGACGGAAACAAGGTGGGACCGCAAGTTGGAATAAGGTTTGGGTATTTCGAATATAAAACCCGAGTGTGTGTGCCTTGTTTCGTCTAGGGTCCTCAGAATAAGCCTAAGGTACAGGCCAAAGGATAATATTATTTATCCTTGGTAAATGACAGGAATTTGCATATAAATCTATCAAGCACACACAGAGGGCTTGTCTCTTAAATCAACCCGTCACTTCCCTTCCGGTTACCTTAAACTTCCATTACAATTTGCATTAATTTCCCCTCCTAACGAATCATAGGTCTTTGGTGGCAGGACCTATGACAGGGCTTATGATCAATGTATCTGCAACCTCTCTCTATTTCATTTCCCTTCTCCCTCCGTCCTCCTACTTTAAGTAACTAATGCTGAGCCCATCGACCCTGTGATTGAGCCTTTGGTTTTTTTACAACCCGGAGGTGTCCAAGGCCCAAATTCCGAAAGTTTATTTTTTGTCCTCCCCCACGAAATTGTTATTCGAAGGTGGGAAAACAAAGTCGTGGAAAGAACTAAGCCCCCCAATTCTTGCTTCTTGTGGCAAGTGGAGTTAAGATAAATAGCTTTTGTAATCAACTGGCTCATTAACCTGGTACGTGATCTGGCACCGAAGGAAGCCCTCTCGACTCACGCTTCGATTGATGATCCATACTGTCGACCGAGCTTCTCTTTGTGGAGAGGAAATTGTGTCCGACCGAGTAGGAAACTGTGGAAATTAGGAAGGAAAAATCGTAAGCCTGTTAATTGTCCAATTAAGCTCTACTCTTCTCTCGACTCTCAGTGTCCTGGACATATATCTTCGTTTCTTGGCTCCGTGGGATAATCTATAGATTCCTAAGAGTTTTATACAGAGGAGTTCATACACACTGCAGAGATAATGGAGAGGAGGTGATACTGGACTGGACGCAGGGGCCATTGTAAGGACCTCGATTAAAATTAGGTTTAATCCTGGATTGGACTCTCTAGTGTTCTGTGTGGGAGGGGTTGAGTTGTACTGAAATTTAATAATTCACAAGGCTTTGGAGATAAAGGGAATTTCTTTTCATATCCATCCTAATCTAGAATCTTGGCTTTTATTATTTCGTATTCTCAACCCGGCTCTCCACCTCTCTCTCCTGCCTTCCTAGTACTCTGCAAAATAAATGAGAATCTAAGGTCCTAGACTCTGGAAAAGACTGGAGTAGTCTGGATTCCAGGGAGGAAGAAAAATTACATATGCGCTATCGACCTTTTCTCTTCAGTCTTTTAGGGAAAGCAAATGCCTAATATTCATGGTAATAAATTTCTTTGGACAACATGGAGGATTGGATAGGGAAATAAGTTACTCTCTGTTGTTCGACGTGTCAAGCATTTTCTCATAAATAAGTAACCCTTTAATTTTTTCACTAACTTGGCCCAACAAGCTGTATGAAGAGTTGACTTGACTCTCAGACTCTCTCTTACTCTCTTACTATGTAGCTATGCAGATTTAATCTCATCCTTCCAGCAACTACATGCACTCTTGTGACATCCGACTTGGCCCAGAAACTAGTCCCACTTGCAAAAATAGATTCATTGTTTAAGGTTTTAATAGCTAGCTCAGAGGGGCATAATTCACATAGGGAACTGCGTAGGTTCTCTAAGGAACTCTTATAAGTATTCGTCGCCAGTAACTAGTCGGAATAAAAATATAATGTTAAGACTTTGATTAATCGTTCCCCCTCTGCTCCATGTTTCCTTTTACTTGCTTCACTATCAAATCTATCTCAATCATATTAGAAATAATCGAATCTAGCAAATGTAATGAATTAGTGGCAGGAATATAAATAAAATAAACCTGAATGAGGCATGCTTAGGAGAAGGAGCGGAACATCGTCAATCGTGTCCATGTAACCTAAAACTGTAAAGCTGGGTAACGTCTCTCAGAATGATTCAATTACTGAGAGAAAAAAGCTTCCACGATTGACTCTCAGTTCTGGTGTCTTCTCTTTGGGTTTGGGATAAACTGCTACGAAGACATGACTATAATGTGTACGCGACAGTTATGTATCCACGTAAGTGCCAAAAAATATGTACCCGACATATATGGGTGTTTTAAAGTATATAGGCATCGAAAAATATGCACAGGGCCCTTCATGTACCAAGTACCAAGGCGCCAAAGGTTGCTCGCATGATTGTCCCCTCTTCAATCATCGCCCAAAGAAATTGTCATCCTTTAAAATCGTCTCCAAACAAAATCGTCACCGCTCGCAATCGTCGTACCATGTAATTTTTGACATGTTTTTACATCTTGGTCGCGGAGATTTAAATTCCGAACCTTTCGGTCGTCTGCTGAGTTGGTTGAATCCAGTGTCCGTATAGATTAATCTAATGGAAAACGGATCGACGGACCACTTTATCATTTGAGAGAGAGAAAAAAACACAATTACTTAGCCAGTTTGAATTGCTGTCATTTGTAGCATGTTCTTTAAACATATACATTACTATTCCCTTCTCCGCACTCCAATATCCTTTTAGTTAATTATTAATATAACAGACGAGGTTTGGAGTATTCGTCCCAACTCATGTCTCTCGGCATTGTTCGAGGAGCTCTTTGTTTGAGGAGAGCAATTAGCAAAGTTGATTGCACCCTGTCACCTTTCAAATTAACTCAACGCAATCAAAACTATTATCCTGCACTCAGACTCACCCAAGCCATTAGCCCAAGGTCTGAGCTTAATTGAGAAAAGTGTCAGGATGAGTGAAAGGTTTCAGGGCTGGATTTTAGCCTTTTCAAGAGACGGTAGAAGCTCATAATCCGCAAATGGCTTTCCCTTCCAGTTCCAGTGTGTCAATGAAATGCAAGGGGAGATTTGGGTGAGGAAAGCTTTCTTTCCATTAGTAAAGGGCGGACTGTCATCATCAAAAAATTATTGCTCACCCATTACACTTTCTGTTATCCTTCTCTTCTTTCAACTCTCATCTCCATTTCTGCACATCAGTCCGAGGATTAGGGTGTGTTTTTATACGAATCGGGCGTATGCTACTTCCAAATCGAGGATTATGTCCACAATTCTATTGAAGAGCAGAAAAAAGTTGACAGGACAAGTATGTCCAGACTGCCCAGTCCAATTCCTCTCAAAACACGTGGCGTTGTATACACAATACCAACAATACATGGAGAAACTATATATAGGCTCATCAGCATGAAGAAGTAGAACAAGATTTATGTATCTTTAATGTCAGGGAAAATACATACTGATAGTGTTGAAACAAGTAGAGACCGATCCATCACACAATTTGTGTCAAATCTGAAATTATGAGACGTGAGCTTTCAGGTAGTTTTGTATTTTACTCAGAACGTCAAGAGACTATTGTAAAGTATGATATCGTCAGTCTGCTCCCTCTCTCTGTAAAAATTGTAGGGGATAGCCTAGACGGGTTGAATTCAGGTCTCGTGTGACCTATATGACCTTCAGTAATCCCGAATGATGTAGTCTGTCTATGTGGGGAAAATGAATAGACAAAAGAAAGATGGGGAGAGCCTGGAGAAGAGTTCCCTAGTGTTTAGAGATGTTGCCTGGATGTATTCTCTAGTTGAGCTCACCCTATCTCAAGGTAGATAGGGACGGACTATTAATCACGATCAATTTTTGATGTGAATCTACGTGAAAGTTTCCCTATGCTTTCACCACCGAAAGCCCGACCTCTTTCCTACTTTACTCGTTCCTCAGGCTCTCATCCAAAATTTATGCGTTTATTTAATTCCATAAACATGGTAAAGTACGGCCATTAGGGTGCGTAGTATTGCATGCCGTGGTGGAATAAGTGTCGTGATGGGGAGGTAGATTTTATTATTAAATGATGTATCTCATCTACTCTGGTTCTAGGACACCGGTGGGAGCCGTTGGTCCAGTCCCGTACCCAGCCTCCGGGGATTTACTTTACACCGAAGAGGTTCGTCCTCACCACGGTTGGGTGGATCGCCCCGTATTGCCCCTTCTCCAATAGCACCCCCAAGGAACATCCGCAATGATCAAGTGATACTTGAAACTGACAAAGCTGTCCCGGGGACATCATCGGGACATGGTGTAACGGAGACATTGCAAACGGAAGTTCCAGAGGCTTTAGCAGCTAGTAGAACTCAAACATCCTCTTGGAGCATTGGGACTTCTAGTAAGGCTGTACTCTTGAGTAACAATGCAGGGTCTGGGGAGCCCCTTTTGGAGCGGCCTATGTCCGCGAGGTCATTTGCCAGCTCGTCTTACTGTGGAGTTCCGTCTAGTTTCCTTAGTAACTGCGATACCGATACTGCTTTCAATGCCGTCTGCTCATTGTTCCCAACAGCGGGGGAGCCACATATTCGTCATTTGTTCCATAAGTAATTTTTCATTTAAATTAATGAGCTCTAAACTATAATGTTATGATCTGAAGGGACCTATAATCAAGTATGAGATTTATCATTGTGTTTTATTAGATACCACAACCGAGCCACTCTTGTGGTCTCCGCGCTGCAGGTTGAGAAGCATCAATTCGTTCCCGAACTTGCCCATCAGATGGATTTGAAATTGTCACAGAAGGATGGAGATTCAGACACGATTGCATCGATAGGGGAGACAAAGTCAGTAATTAATTCCCCATTCAGAGCGAATAGGTATTGGATGAAGGATCTAGAGTAATCACTAGCAATCAGTATGTTAATAATCCTGGCTTATTTTATGATGGATCATATATTTTCTCATTAGTTTCACCACGGGAAGTCCAGCTCGAACTGGAACACCAATGTCTTTATTGAAGTTCAGCAATAATCCATCAACCACCGGGAGCATCCATACCCGATTCGGATCTCCATTGCTCTCCGTTTCCCCTTATTTGCATATGGTAATGATAGGGAGCTCTCTGAGTAATTAAAATTATTATTAGGCTCCTATAAAACTTATCTAATTTCGTGCAGGTCAGAGAAGAGAGCCAGACTCCGAAAAGTCCTAAGATGAAGCTGAAATACCTGAAAGGGATCTACCCTGCTGCTGACGAGACCTTCCTCCTCGACGTATTGGCATCCTGTGAGAACAATGTACAAAAGGCTTCGGATAAAATGCTTAAGAAGGGCTTCACTCGAACCCCTCCAGCCAAGTACGGTCCATAAAGTCATTTTGATTCTAAGAGAAAGGGGACGTGTTTGATAAGGGTGTTTAACAATCTGGATTTATGACAGGCCAGCTCGGCAGAAATGGTTCGAGGTGAAGATGCTGATTGAAAAGCGACAAAAAGCTCTTGAGCAGCAGAGTTTGGTGAATCAGCATCATATTGCGATGGGTGAGCCGGTGGAGTCCCCCTTCCCTACGCCCATAATGAAACCCGCCCGACCTCATTTATCCATGGAAGAGAAGGAAAAGGTCAAAGAGAACTTGGTCCAAAGATTTCCTAATCTCCCAGAAAGGTTCCTCTCGTGGGCTGCGGAGGCTGCCAAGTTTGAATTAGAAAGAGCTGCCAGGTTATTACAAGAAGTTGGACCTGAAACACCCGATGAGTTCAAGCCATTTGTGGTTTCATCGCCTGTAAACGATGCCCCGAGTGGGTTGGGGAGACTTGAAAAGGATGAAACTGAGAAACGAGGTAGGCCACATTAATGACTTGTTTTACGGTTATTATAAGGTATTTCACTTTCTTATGAACAAAACCTCATTCCACTTTGTTTTATTTTATTTCTTATACAGTCGTACGGTTTGCCGAAACTCCGGCCAGAATGGAGCAAGTTGTGACGAGTGTCATGAATGGGGAGATGGGGATATTATCCTTGACGCAGTCAGAGGTTATTGGAACCTCGGATGCTGACACCCCAGACTCGGGCTACTTTGAGATCGAGGGGAGAGCAAGGAAGAAAAGCTTCATTTCATCGTAAGACTTTAATTCTACCAACTCTTGATTAATTACCTCTTAAACTTCCTTATTAGAAACTTGTCCTCAATTCCATTCGTGGCAATCTCCTCCGTTGACTCCCTAGGTTTTTCGGCCTCAAGGCAGAGAAAGAAAAGGATTATGTCACATCAAGCAAGCTGGCCAAGGGCCCCAACACGTCCTATGTCAAAGGGGCTAATCCATCCTTACTTAAGTGAGTTTCTCCCAATGTTATCAACTAATTCCAAACTAATCTTTTAGCATCCATTGATCAATCCATCCTTTTCTCTCTAGCCCCAATTACGTAGCTGTTCGAGGGCCAAGCTCCCTGAACAAAGGCCCCAATGTTAACAACCGGCTCGGGTCATCTGGCAACGCTCTTGGACCTAATCCATCTTTGGCCAAGGGACCCGTGTGGGCTAATCGAAAAAATAACTCAGCCCACACACTTCATCATGTTACTGTCGGAGGTTGAAGGAAGGAGGATGAGATGCGGGAGATTGACTTTCATTAATTCACCGACTATCTTATCCATCTTAGCTCCTTGTGTGCAAGTGCAAGGGAAGCAGATTTTGCAATCAAAGAGCTACAAAGACACTTATTTTCATCTTTGGACGGATGCTTATCAGGGTTTTAGCTTAGTTAGCTAGATAATCTACTTGTAGTGACCTAGTTTGAAAGGCTTTATATTACCTTGCTAATTTTATCGTTAATCTTAAATCTCCGCATTGATGAAGCTAGGACTGCACTGCTCAGGAATCTTCCTTTGCTTATTTTACAAATAATGGCACGTCTTACAATATCAAACGTTTCCGTCAATGTTCACTCAAAAAAATTCCATGCTTCTAATGAGGCTTTCAAGTTACTAAAATGTCCATGCCACCGCAACTGGTAACTCATCACCGATTTCATTACCATTCTGTCCATTTTGCAAATCGTACCAGTATTATTATTAAGCTTTCATTAGCAACGCCAAAAATGTTTAAATTGAAGCATTTAATATTGAAGTATGAAAAGCATCCATCAAAGATATACAAAAGAAACATTCCGTGCCAAAAAGGGACAAAGCAAAAACTGATCTCTTGTATAGATTCCAAAACCACTTGCTAGAGTAATAAATTATGTATTTTCGAGTATGTGCATTCTAATACAAATTGTAGTTTGTAATTCCATGTGTAGTATACTATACTACATTGCAATTTGTATTGATTCATCTACCTAAGCTTATTTAAAATACTTATGCAGTGTACGTGAAAAGGTGAAAGTGTAAAAATATTGACACTATGCTGTGTAGTAGGTGGTAGCTGTCCGTCTTAAGAATCTCATTAAAAACGATTGTTGTGATTGTGATGTGATTGAATAAAACCTAATAATACCATGCTAATTTATTCAGAACTAACCTTTCTAACCTTTGAAGGTCATTGTTTTATCTTACGGTGTATTTCAATGGTTGGGAGGCCAGGGCTTATAACATCTACCTTAATATTATATAAGCAGTTGATGGAAAGCTAGTTTAATTCAAAATTTGTATTTCATGCGAGGGATAGGAATACATTAGATATTTTGACAGTTTTGCAAATCCGCCGTTGTCTGTGCAGCATGTAATTGAGGAAATTAATGTATTTGCAATCACGTCTGCAGTCATGGGGGCGATAGGTCTTTTAGATTCAAAATTTTATATTGAACATGCTGGATTAGATGAGACTATATGACCCGATCCAATTTGTTTTGCAAAAACAATTTAGTATTTATGTGAGCTAATTAATTTTATTACACGCTTTCATTTGTAATTTTTACAGTCACATGAACCTTTGCTTACATATAAAATAGGTTCAACCGATTAAGGGTTATTCTGATATTTTTGAGCCCAACAATACTTACAAGTAACAAGTTCGATATATTTAAATCGTCGACATGTATTTCGCCGTAGTTTTGGCACTCACGCTATTATCCTTAGGTCAAATCGGATCTGTTAATACAGCTTCCTGCTCTCCAACATTGAAACCTGGGGAAACATGTAAGACTACATTAAACTTACTTTATTACAATAATTTGAATAGAGGTTTAGCCCGTTACGTAATTTACGAAGAGCCCCTAACCGGTAATATAATTTCCTTAATTAGTTATCGCTATGCAAAGCGGCCAAGGATGCGTTGTTGGAACGGTGTTCCAAACGCTGTCGGTGAATCCACCCCCTGTGAAATGCCATTGCTGGGGACATTGTGGCTACATTTGCAATAGCAATCAGCGTAAGAAATCCATGTATTAAAATAGACTCGCCTAGTCTAATTTATTTGAATATTTAGAAATGTATTTTTGGATGTTTTCAAATTTTTCTAGCTTTCTAACTTGTGGCACAACGACAACAACAACAAAAGCACCACCACCACCAACAACAAAAGCACCACCACCAACAACAACAGAAGCACCAACCAACTCGACTGAATAACTTGGTATTTGTTCTGTACAATTAGATGGAAACTTTTGATTTTGAAATTTTAGAGCATTTTTATTTATTCCATAGTAATCTTTCAAAATAAAGTTTGACAGCCTATGTGTGGTTATTTTAATTTGCCATGTATTCAGCCATTAAACTCATATCATCGTCCTGGTTTGCTGGTTGGTCTTCCCGAGACCTAGTTATTCTTTCATTGCATTTCAATAACTCTTTAACTATGGATAGATTAATTATTCTAGATTAGATTAATAGAAAATCAAAACTGTGGATCAATTTAGGTTAAGTAATTCTTTACTTATTTCAATTTTTCGCGTATGTGACTTGGCACTGTAAACAATGTGGTTACTTATATTATGCATTTTTGTCTCATAATAAAACCCTTGAACATTGTCAAGTAGGAAAAAATCATTGGTCAATATTTGTTGATAAGTGAAGAACGTACGACCTCGCGGCTCCATGTAAAGTCAGGTTTTTATGAGGGACATGCGAGTTAGTTTAATTTTAAATATGTGTGGTCTCTTATATCCCATCCAGTCCAGTTCCAGGTAATTCGTCCAGAATAAAAGAGGATATCAAACAAACCAGATTGACTCTCCTTGGAATGTTCATGATGTTGATTGCAGGCTAAAGGAACATGTAATTTTTTCATCAATTAATCAACTCCATCTTCTTAATTTCAAAGACTATCTAACTATGAGTTAGCATTGACTGTTTGCTTTTTCGATCTTGTATTTTATACCTGTATAGAGGGCCCATAACCAGGACTTTTATCAAATACATAATCGACTCCTCTTTTCCTACGACAAACCGGTGCCACTTTTAAATCGTTATCAAATAAAAAAAAGCTAATTGCTACCTGCTCAGATTAAATGAACATGCAGCTACTTAATTGATTTAGCCTCGAGCTTGACGAGCATTGAGCGTCACTATCATTTCTAACACCGACACACACTCCGGCTCTACTGTCTCTGGTTGGACTTGTGAGAGATTCTTATTGTAATTAACAGCAACTCTCAATCCCCACCAAGATTGCACACACAAATGGCTCTCAATGAATTAACAATTTATCACCATCAATCACAGCCTTAATCACAATCTCGAAAGAGCAGGGTTGGCAGGTGAAATTTCAAGCGAAAAGTGAAAGATGAAAAATGATTAAAATTTCATGAAAAATGAAAGATTAAGATGGTTGAAAAATGAAAAATGAAAGATGAAAACTTGACAAGGAAGTTTTTTAGTTGAAAAATGAAAAATGAAAAATGAAAAAATATTCATTGAATTTACATGAAAATTTTCAAA